>APFE031405139.1:30608-53227 GCA_000404065.3 Pinus taeda | reverse complement strand
TGGAGGACGAATTTCAGCCACACGTGGGAAGGACGAAGAGGACAGACCGTACGGCTGAGCTATAGTACGATTTTCTGTTGCTAGGGTTTCGCAGAAAGTTTGACCAGCGTTGACTTTGGTCAACGCTTGGTCCAGTCAAGCTGAAAACTTGTGGAAGGTTCGATTTTTGAAGGCCGTACTACCTGGCACAAAAATCGAGGTCAAAGGGTTGACCGTTTTGCTGCTGCGTTGACTTTTAGCTTGCTGCCCCTGCGTTGACTTTTCAGGATAGCGTTGACTTTTGTAGAATTGACTTGGGTTGACTCATCTACTGGTTGGAGGGTTGTTGTGACACATCTGGGCTGGCTGACCAAAGGAGACTTTGCTGGTTGAAGCATCCTGTTGACCGCCGAAACGAACACACACATTTTTCCTGTTTATGATTTGTCTTCTGAAAGATCTGCTTATATGTTCTATCTGCATTTTGCTTAACTACTTGTATGATTGCTGTGTGAAAAGTGAAATTGCTCTTAGCATAGAACATCTACAAAACTTTACACAAGTTAATTCGCAATTTCCTTTGGCAAGGGGGAAAAAGTAATGACCATAAATTTCACCTTGTCAACTGGAACTTGGTAAGACAACCAAAGAAATTAGGCAGATTATCAATCAAGGATCCTTAATTCATGAATTTGGCTCTTGGGGAAAAATTGGTTTGGATACTTCTCTCGAACTCCAATTAGTGGTGGAAAAAGGCTTTCACAAGAAAGTATTTTCATAAGAAGCATCTTATTAGACCTGAAGGAGAACTATGGGGGGGGGGGGGAAAGGCTCAAAAATATGGAGACTGTGTAAAGCTTCATCGTCGTTTATGTTGGCACATTTGAGTTGGAAACCGAGCAATGGGAAATGTATTCACCTTTGGAAAGATCGCTCTCCCGTATTTGATCTCATTTCTAGTCATGGGTTTGTGGAATTCTCTAAGTGGATGGAAGAGAATGGTTACTCCTGTCTTGCTCACATCTCCTGCTGGGATGATCAAGGATTGTGGTGTGGGTGGAAGTCTTTGGACCTTTAAATCATTGGCATTCCATGATTATACGAATGAAGGGGCTTGCACGTATTATCACCAGCAGATTAGACAGTCGGATATGGTAGGGAGGCAAGAGTATATATACGGTTAAAGATGGATATGCTCTTCTCATTAAGAATCCTTCCTCCCCCCCTCCTTCAAAAATATGGGGGAAGATTTGGAATAGGGATGGGCTTCCTAAGGTCAACATTTTTTGTTGCCAAATGGTTCATGAGAAGATCCTCATAGCTGAAAAATTAAGGAAAAGGAATATCCATGGTCCCTCCCACAGTGTGCTCTGCGGTAAAGAGGAGGAAACTATTAAGCACCTCTTTTGTCAATGTCCTTTTTGTATGGAAACTTGGAAGTTTGCTCTATTGCCCTTGGGACAATGTCCCATAATTCCCGAGTGGAATGAGATGTTTATCCATTGGAAACACAAATTCCCCGGTCCAAAGAATTAAAATTCCCTCTTAATGCATTGCTAGATGGCGATTCCTAAATATCTTTGCTGGTCAATTTGGCTCTGCCAAAACCAAGCGATCTTCCAGGACAAGTGTTGTTCTCCTAAATCTGTTGTAATCAAAGGAATGCTGCTTCTTTTTGAGGTGATATTCTCCAAGGGTTTTGATGATTTGGATTTGAAAGATTTAAACACTCATGAAAAAGAGTGGCTCAGGATTTCTATTCCCAACTCCCAAGTTATTAGTTCAAAACCTCATATTGTCCCTCCTTATTATATTAGACTGACTAGGGAGGCCTTTGAATATTGGCAAAGAAATAGGACAGGTTCAACTCTCTTTTGATGTTGCTTCGAAAGACAACCCCAGGGAGTCTAGAGCAGGACGGGTGCTTCTAAAACTCAATGAAAAGTTTGAAATAAAGTTCTCTTGGGATATCGGGAAAGCCAAGAACAATCAAGCCAAAACATTGTCCCTCTAGCAAGGCTTGAAGATCAACATCTCCAAGGGCATCACGAATCTGAACGTTGTTTGTGATTCAATGGTGGTTATCCAAAAATGTATTAGCCTTTCCAGAAATGAAGACCTTATTGATTATGAAACCTCTCCATTATACATAAGGATAGTGTATCTTCTTAGAAAGATAGAAGAATTCAAAATCTTCCATGTTAAAAGAGTTAATAATCAAGTGGCGGATGTCCAAGCCAATATTGGACCGAAATTAGAGAAAGGATCTTTTCTTATACACCATCACAGTAATATATGTCATATCCCTTAAATAATTCATTTATCGTAATCCCTTTGGATTACATCTTAAGTACGGTAATTAGCAAGAAAATGTAGGCAATTAAGTATGACAGCATATCGAGGATACGTTGGAGAGCCTCTGGAGAGGGAAATGTTAGATGGAATTTAAACCACAAGTGGGTGCGCGATAGAAAGGTGGCCATGACTCATGACAAGTGGGCACTCTGCCCTTGGTTATTCTTTTGGTCAATAAATAAGACATCAGGGGATTGCAGACATTATACCATTGCAGTTCGAGTCAAGCAGAAATCGACGTTGATTGAGAGGGAGGAAAGTGGCTTAGCGATGTTGCAGAATCGAAATGCATTTATGTTTGACAAGATGGGAAGGAATGTTGGAAAGAGTTAGGGGCTTATTTATAGTTGCTGGTTGAAGCAGATCAATCATTGGATTTCTTTGGTGCAGGAGAAAATAGCAAGGAAAATGGCTTCTACGAGTAATGGAAGGGACAATGACACTGAGGAGACTGGGCACAATGGGCGTCTTGGGGAAATTGTTGATAACTCATGTAAGAAAGTTGTCAAGGAGATTGTCAAGGAGATCAACGAAAATATGGCTATTGTGGTTGCTCAATTATCTGGCCTCGGGAAGGACATGGATGTGATCCAATAATCAATGGAACAATTGAATACTGGTGTTATGAATTTGAGACATAAGGTGGAGAATATCAAATTGTAGGTGGAGACAACCACTGTGGGCATTCTAAAGGAGGTCTTCGGAATCTATGATGGCTCTTCTCCTTTAGCAAAGGGAAATGTTGGAACTGCAAACTGTGAACTGGATCCTAGTGCTAGTTGGAGTGAGGAACCAGGTATGCCTGCTAAAGAGGCACAGGAAGAACTCGAGCCTGGAATTTGTGGGTGGTAGATGCTTTTTATTCGCATAATCTTATGTTTTTCAAATAGTAGGATATTGTGGAGCTTTTTGGAAGATATATAGTCTAAAAGATGTAAAGAGTATATATATGAAAAAGATAGGTAGCAATAGGGTCTCTTTGCTTGTATATCTACACAATTCTGAGAATAAGCTCTCCATTAATGTAAGGGACTTGGCCTGTTGCTAGCTTTATTAATGAAAATTGCTACCCGTTTCATTGAAAAAAAACTTACCTCAAGAGATGGGTTGTGAAGTACACTCCTTTCTAAGTTAGTTTTGCACTTAATCAAGGAAATAGGATTTGGTCTACAAGAGAAATTGCCCCCATTTGTGACTTAAGGTACTCTCCACTTTTTGGACCCTACTAGGAGTGGCTCTTATTGTGGCATTCTTTGACCTTTAATTTGAGTATGCAATCAAATACAAGCTCCCTGTTGAAATGGTTCAACCCTCATTGGAACGACTCACCTACAACAAAAGAACAAAGTGGGATTTATCCCTAGTTTTCCCCCTCAATGAATCGATCCTCTAACTAAGATTTAAAGTGATTACAAAAAATAACCAAGAACAAAAAAAGATAATAAGAGCCAACCAACAAATGTAAAACAAATTACACAAGTTTGCAAAGGAGTTCCTTTATTAATGACACTAATTTCATAAGACAACAACAACAACTCTAGAGGGAAGGCCAGCCTTTTATAAACCTTTTCTAACAATTGGATAGTGCCTAGCTAACGTCTAGTTCGATGAATCCTCTAAACTAATATTTACTAGTCATCCATGGGTTGGACACTTGGTAATTTTTAATAAAATATTAAAAAACATTCATGAGTTTTCCCACTAAGGTGTCAAATTGACTCAAAATTCCTTTGGAGGTCCAACATTCCCTTTGCTTATGGTACAAAAATTGGAGAATAGTCCAATGATGCCCCAACATTCCATTGACTATCCATAATGACTAGTTTGAAGCTCTAACGAGTACTTTTTGACTTAAAATATTAGTGGTAAAACAACCTCACCACCTTTGCTTGAGATACCCAATATCTTTATGAATATGCTAATTTTGCCACCTGGGTTTGTTAGAAATCAGCCTGATCTCATTTGGTTCTTGCTTTATTTTACCAAATTATGCCCCACATTGTCTTATCAACATCGTCTTTGCGTCATCATCATACTCAATGGATCTCTAATTCCATTGAGAATTTGGAGAAACTAAGACATGGGTTTTGCGCCTCTTCTTCTGCAGGCCAATTTTGATGTATTTCATGTACCAACATACCAAACGATGACCCAGTTCTACCACCTACAAACCTATATGACTTGTTTGACCATCTCCAATTAGTGGTAACTTGCCACTACTTTCACTATTTGGAGAAATTTTATGTGGCATGCAATTCTCTCATTAAGGTAAACATACTAAGACCAAGTTGAATTTTTAACTTTCAGGACCACTTTGCATTGGGTAACATGAATTTCCTTGGAAACTACAAAAGTTGACAATATGAGACAGCCATGCATGAGAACTATTTGAGGGATACTGCACCAAATCCAAGGCCACCTACAAACACTATAGACTCATAACCATGCGATAAGACAGGTGCACCTTCACGTAGGTTGAACTAGCCCATACATCTATGATCACCCCTACAAAAGCAGGATCCCATAAAACCGTGAGTCCTCAAGGAAGCCCACCTAAGGTCGTCCAATCCTATATAGGATGAGAGAAGCCATAGATGAACATAAAAGGACTTGACATGGTATGACCAAAACAACAAGACACAAATGATGAGGCACAAGGTCTAGGATGCATTACGAGGCCTTGCATGGTTGTTACATGGATTTTGACTTGTGACCTTGGGCATACAATGGTGGTGAAAAGTAATGCAATGATTTAATGTACTCCTACTGACATGACAGGTAACAAGTACATCTTAGTAGGTAACATCACAAAAATAATTCAAGACTAGAAATGGTAGAAAAGCTATCTAGGTTTAGAAAAATGTCAAGGACATAACATAGAAATTTGTTTAAGAGATGAAACTTAAGAAATGATTAATAAAGTTACATGGCCAACTCCAAGAGGTTTCCAATTTGAAATTTTTCAGATACATAAAAACCATTGGGGAAAGGGTGCATTTAATTTTATTCAGACCTATATTTTTCTGAATACAACTAATTGAGGGGTTGTCTATAGTAAATGCCCAAGTGTTGACTTTCATTTTAATTTGATCTAAGATGGGCACTAGTGAAATCAATGTATGATGTTATGGATAAAATAGAAACTTATTAACCCGTAAGTGTTGATGATGGGGCCAACACCCTTACTTTAGGAAGCCTGATATAGATATGATGATCCAATCTACATAGATATATATGTGTGTTTATTATTTTTAAAAGAAAACTTTCTTGCAAATTTTAGCTTTATATCACAACATGGAGATATTCATTTGCATTATGTGTCCACTTTCTCGATGTTAGGACAAGCCATTTAAGGTAAAACAATAGGGTCATTTCCAAAGTTTTAAGCAAATTAAATTCAAGGTTTTATTTTCCCAATTGGCATGGATGGAAAGGTTTATATGTGACCCAATGTCTCTTTAGAATTAATAGTCTCTATTGCTCCATAATCTACCAGGCTTGTGAGAGACATCACAAGGCAAAGGCCAAACTTTGTTGCAACAATGAGGGAGGATTGCCAGTAATAATAAATTTAATTAATAAATATATAATTAAAAATAAAAATTTTCTAAATATAAAAATGTTAAAATATGTACAAAAAAGACGCATATAAAAATTCATTTGACCATTATAAATTTAAAAATAATGATTTTTAAATTTAAATTTAATTAATAAAACATATATAAATTCAATATTTATAATTAATCTTTTTCTAAGTTATATCGCTATTTATCTAACTAATTATATCATCAATGCTACTCACATTAAAAAGTAAATATAAAAAAGATAAAACATGTCCAATTTTTTTATATATATATAATAATATTATAAAGAACCAACATAGAATCATCCTACCAAGTGCCAAGAGGAATCAAATCTCTCCAAGTGCAAACATCTTCTCAAGTTTTGCACTAAAAAAGAGGTTTGTATTTTGAGATATTTCAATCAAATATCTCTAGGGGCGAACCTTTCCTTATTTTTTCCACTCAAAAGGAGGGTTGCATTTTGAGAGATTTGAATCAAATCTCTCGAGGCACAAATCTTTCCTCAAGTTGTGCATGCAAAAAGAGGTTTGTATCTTGATAAATTTAATCACTCTTGACCTTTGATAGATCAAAATTTAAAATAGATCTATACTAATATATATTCATTTAATTTATTACATAATAAAATTGTTTAATAATTCTAAATTAATTTAAAGAAAGTTAAAAATTATGAACTGAGAAGAAAACTTAAGAAAGTGAATAAATTAAAATGTAAAATAATAAATCAACAAATTTTTAATAGAAGTCTTTCAAATAAAGATGGAAATTAATTTAAATAAATTTCAGCCAAATTTTACTTTATGATTTTTTTTTTTTTCAATCCTAGAGGAACCTAGCAACTTGCCTGACACGTAGCTACTAGTAAACCCCACAGGTCACAACCGAGGGAATCTGAACCTTGGATCTCTCAGTTTTCTCAAAACTTGAACCTTGGATTTCTTAGTTTTCTTGGAACTCGAACCTTGGATTTCTTAGTTTTCTCAGAACTCATATTACTTCAATCACTAATTGATCTTCCCCTTAAAATTATGAAATTTTAAAATTAAATAAAATTAAACATAATATATATTCTGAAAATTAATAAATAAAATTTACCAAAATTAGTGAAATTAATAATGTTTATAGAAATCAATCAACATCTTCAATAACTAGTCTTGAGCTATAAGCATATAAGCTAGGGCTGTGTATAAGTGTCAACCTGTATAGTGTGAACATTGACTGCGGACAGCATGACCATTGACTGCGTGAATATCTCCCTTGACTGCATGAAACCAGCTTATAACATCCACAATGTATCCACTATGAACAGCGTATCTCATTCACTATGAGCAACTTATATCTTATAAGGTCTCCAAGACTGCGTTGGATTAGGGCATCATCAAACTAGGCTAGCGTATCCTTTTTGTGACTTTCCTTCTCCAAAAACCCAAGACGAGGAGAGGGGATCACGTTAAGAATGTGTATTCAAATGACTTCAAGTCCTTTATATTTATACTAAAACATAGATGATGAATAGACATGACTATTGGGCTTCTGAGCCTACTCAAATTGCTGGCCGGCTTGATAATAATTCCATAATCAAATAAATTCATATCTCCATAAATACTTATCGGAATCGGATAATATTTAGATCAATCCTACACCTCTCGACAAGAGGGATCCAATAAAAATATCAGCTGCCACAAATAAGCTGACTCACATGGAGTTGGGCCCTAATTGCCAATTTTAACACCTGTCCTTAGAGCACGATGGCAGGCAGGTAGCACAGGCAAGTCTTTACCATGTGCGGCGGAAAAACCATTATTCATAATCCCAATGAACAAACTGGAGCGATACAGAAGCTACATGAAAGATCATGTGTTAATCTGCAAATTCATCGGAGTTTGGCCAACGGAAAAGGATCTCACCAAATGGATCCAGTAAAAATGGCAACCCCGAGGCCATATCAAGCTAAAGCTGGGAGCAAAAGGCTTCTTCCCGGTAATTTTCTCGAACCTGCAAGATAAAGAAAAAGTGTATGAAAATGGTCCATACTTACATTATAATGTAGGACTATTTACGAGATACCGGGAGGAATGTTATAACGCAGATAAAGAAAAATTCTTAGTAGCCCTGATATGGGTAAGGTTGTTCGCATTACCAATGGACTTCTGGGATCCTGAAATATTAGAGGGAATAGGAAATACAATAGGCAGCTTTGTTAAAATAGCTGAAACTACAAAAAAGTGAAGATACACTTCATATGCTAGAATTTGTGTCTGTATGAATATAGCTGACCCTATTCTAAATATAGTCGAGTTAGAGTATCATGAGGAAGTATGGCAACAAACCCTAGACTATGAGCACAAACCTTGCTGATGCAGAAGGTGTCATGAGTATGGACACCTGTACAAGGAATGCCCACTCACAATAGAAGAAGAGGAGTGGAAAAACAAACATCAGAAGAAAAATCAAGAAGACTAGAAAGGGTTCCAGGAAGTAAAAGAAAAAGAAGAAAATACAAGAGAGAATCCCAGTGAAGGAAGGAAAGAAAAACAAACCCAGCCAAGCAACACAAATAGCTTTGAAAACCTAGAAGAAGAAGAAGAAGACAATGAGGCCCAAACAATGGATTATCAGGGAGAAAAGGGAAAGGAAAGCAGCACAAGTCAAGGCAAATCACAGACTAAGAGAAAGGCACAAAGTGAACCAATAGAAAAGGAGGAAAAGGAAGCGGGGGAGAAAATGGAAAACGTGGGAATGGAAATTGACACAAGCAGAGGAGAAGAACTAAGCACGGAAGAAGAAGTATTGCGGAAACTTCTAGATGAATGGAGACACCTAGATGAAAGATTCATTCCAGAAGAGCAAAAAATAATCTATAGAGAAACATTCCAACAGTACCAAGCGAAACAGGGACAAGGAAAATTAGAAATGGTAGAACAACTAGGCCTCCAACAGGATAATACTCAAGACCAACAAAGCAAAACAAAAGGTGGGAAAAAAAGAGGCAGGAGGAATATACAGGAATCAATTCAGATCATGGGAGAAATGCTAGTGAACATTGGAAGAGTAGTGCCACTCTTGACAGTATTTCATCAGCTAAATCAAGTACCCCAATGATAATCACATCCTGTAATATAAGAGGCTTGAATAGTAAAGGCAAATAGAGACATTTAGCGGATAGGCTAAGAAAAGAAAAACCCCAACTAATGTTGGTACAGGAAACAAAAATCTCATGAAGGAAAATGGAGAAAATCTTGAACAAAATCAAACCGAAATATGACTGTATGACCATAGATGCGAAAGGCAGCACGGGAGGCATCACAATACTATGGAACCCTGCAGAAATCTTAGCAGACTACTAGATAGGTATGAAAAGAATACTGATGGGGAAGTTCAGGTTAATAGGAATGAGAGAGTGGTTCGTAGTATCAGCAGTGTATGGGCCGCATACACCAGCAGAAAGAGGAAGCTTCCTCATCCAACTACAACAATTAGAAAACCTGCATAAAGAAAAGTTGTGGTTGATAGCAGGAGACTTTAACATGACAACATCAAAAGATGAGAAGAAAGGAGGACTGCAAAGAGAAGAGCCAGAAATGGAGAGATTCAAAGACCTTCAAGTAAATCTGAAGATGGTCGATATACCAACAATAAATGGAAAATACACATGGAACAATTGACGAGGAGGGAGTAGACAAATTGCCTCAAGGCTAAACAGATTCCTAGCAACATAACACTTCATAGGAAAAGATATATTCTATGAAGCATCAATTCTCCCATGTCTAGGGTCGGATCATTGGCCCATCAAATTAAAAATTCCCATGAATCAGTAGAACCAGAATAGACCTTTTAGGTTCGAGGCATTTTGGTTGAGATATCCCAACTTCATAGAGAAAATGAAGAACTGGTGGGAGGAGACTGAGATTGGAATGGAAGGAAGAAATAAAATGCACACTCTCCAACTCAGATTAAAGATCTAAAAGGAAAGATAAAGAAGTGGAATAGAGAAGAATTTGGAAATATTCAGAAGGAACAAGAAACGCTCCAGATAAGGATGAAAAGAATCCAACAGAAAATCATGGATGAAGGGAGAAGTGAAGAATTGGCAGAAGAAGAAGGACTGGTGCTAAATAAACTGGAGAAAACAAGAAAACAAGAGGAAATATTATGGAAACAAAAATCGAAAATCCAATGGCTAAAAGAAGGGGAGAGAAACACGAAATTCTTCCATAAGGCAATGCTGCAACACTGAGAAAAAGACAACTAGGGCCATAGGATAATACAGAGAGCAGAAATGAAAAATTTGATGGTACAACATTTCAAAGAGATCCCGACAGAACCCAATATCAGAAGGGAGGCTGACATTGAAAGACTCAGTCAACATATCCCCAAATTGGTGACTAGAGACTAGAACTTGGCACTCCTAAGGGTAATAACGAAAGCAGAGGTGGAAGAGGTAATAAAGAAGATGGCAAAGAATAAAGCACCTGGGTTGGATGGCTTCATTGCAGAATTCTATCAAGCCACGTGGAACTTCATGAGTCAGGATATAGTGAATGTAATAGAAGAGTCCCTATGCACCAAAAGAATGCACCTAACCTTAAATGCTACCTTCTTAGCTTTGATACCAAAGACAGAGAACTCAGAAGAACCACAAAGATTCCGGCCGATAGCGCTCTGCAACGTCATATATAAAATCCTAGCCACTATAATGGTGAATAGACTAAAACCAATACTACCACAACTGATATACCAGGAACAGATGGGGTTTGTCAAAGGCAGACAGATAATTGATGGCATAGTAGTAACACAAGAAGCAATCAACTCATTGAAGAATTCAAAAACCAAAGGGATGTTGATAAAACTAGACCTAGCTAAAGCATATGACAGACTTAGTTGGGGATACCTCCAACAAATCCTAAAGGCATACGGCTTTGAGGATAGGTGGGTAAACTAAGTAATGTTAATGATCAACATGCCAGTTATGTCAATACTATTAAATGGGTCACCAACAGAAGCCTTCAATCTAACCAGAGGACTCAGGAAGGGAGACCCGTTATCCTTGTTCTTGTTCATCCTTGCATCGATGGACGAGGAAGACTAATAAAAGCTAAAGTGCATAGCAGACAACCAGAGGGATTACGACTATGGGGAAATGACCTACCTCTAATCCACCAACAATTTGTTGATGATGTTATGTTATATGGTCAGACAACACTCAAAAAAGCAAAACAAATAATGGAAATTCTCGTGGAATTCACTGAGGCTTAGGGGACAGAAATAAGTAAAAAAAAATCGGAAATTTATTTCTTCAATACCCAAGCTTCCTCCCAAGCTTTCCTGGCAAGAACCATGGGTTTCAGAGTCGGTAAATTCCTTACAAAGTACTTAGGCATCTTGTTAAATGACCAACAGAACAAAGTGGCTAATTGGGGAATCCTGATAGGCAAGATGCAAAAGAGAATGCAAAACTGGACATTCAGGGCACTGAACATCCCGAGCTGCATAATCCTGCTCAAATCGGTGCTCCAATCCATACCGATTTATCAACTGACCAGCCAAGCTGCACTCAAAACAATCTGCTAGAAAATGGCAGATATGTTTAAAAAATTCCTTTGGCAAGGGTCGAGTAAGATAAAAAAATGGGCGTTGTTATCCTGGAATTGGTTAAGTAAATCACTAAAAAGAGGAAGATTAGGCCTAAGAGACCCATACATCCTAAACCAAGTAATGGGGGAAAAGTTGTGGTGGTGTTGGATACAGGGAGGCGACGACCTATGGAAAAAGTTGTGGGAGAAAAAATAGGAGATGCCCAGGTCCCCAGAAGGTAAATTGAGAAGCCAAACTGAGAGGAAGGGCTCGACAATCTGGAACTTGGCAAGAGCCAATAAGGAATTGATCAGTGAGCATAGTTTCTGGGAAGTAAGAGAAGGGGACAAAGCGAAATTCTGGGAAGAGGCGTAGAAACAGAGAGAAAAAATTAACCAACAGCCCCTACTCCAAGAGATATACCAGTTCACCATCCAAATAGAGGGCGACACAGTACGTAACCACTGGAGCCCAAATTCGAACGGCTATTGGAGGAAGCAGAAACAAAAGGAAAACTAGCAAGAAGCACCTGTAGAAGCTAGCTAGGAAATATATGAAAAGGAAATGGAATCAAGGAAAGTAGTGGTTAAAGAAGGGATGGACACACTAAGGTGGGGAAACAGAATCAAAGGTATGTTCACAATAACAGAGAGATGCTATTTAAAAGCAGGATTCAACAAACACACAGAAACAAAAAATTGGGAAAACATATGGAAAACGAAAACATGGCTAAAGGTGACATTCTTTACCTAGATATTGAACCACGGGAGAGCGCTAACATGGGATCAGCTGAGGAAAAAAAGAATGCACGGCTCATCGCGATCCACCCTCTGTCGAGAACAGGAAGAAACCATGGAACATCTAACCAACGAATGCATGGTCACTAGCAACCTGTGGAGACAACATCAGCAGCTCTTTGAAACCAGTGACAAACACATAAACAACATGAAAATAATGATTGAAAATTGGAGAAACAAACCTTACCAGAACCCAATCCTGAACAGAGCGTGGAACCTGTCTTTAAGATTCGTCCTGTGGAACATCTGGAAAGAGCGAAACTGCCTGATCTTCAAGGAGGACGGCAGAGCAAAGAACGGGATATGGAACCAAATCATCCAGAATATAAGAAAGACCATCCTCATAGAGAGGTGGTACTAGGAGGATTAGAAAACAAATCAAACAAAGAAAAGAATAATGGCACGACTGCAACTAAAGTCTAGGATGACAAACATGATAGCAAGTTAACACCACAATAACGAGGTGGAAGAGGTTAATCACTACAGAAATCCTCAACAGAGGTTCATCAAGTTGAACTTTGACAGGGCCGCGAAAGGAAACCCAGGAGAAGTAGGGATTGGTGGAGTATTCAGAGATGACAGGGGAACGACGCTCAAGATCTACGCAATGGACTATGGCCACGCAACGAATAACGAAGTAGAGATTCATGCTTTGAAAAGAGGGCTAGAAATTGCCATACGAGAGGAATACAACAAGCTTCAGGTAGAAGGAGATGCGAAACTGGTAGTGGACATAGTCAAGCAGCTGCAGCAAGGAACACCAGCGGAAAAAATTAGTAGTAGTTGGAGAACCGCCTGGTTGGTGAAGGAGATAAGCAAACTACTAAAACAGATATCCTACATCCTTCCCACCCATGTGAGAAGAAAGGGAAATGAACCAGCTGACAGTCTGGAGAATTGGAGTTGCAGGAATAGAGGAAGGTCGTTGGATACAAGTGCGGCCGAGCTAATGCAGACAGAGGAGATGGCAAACCTGAAGCAACTTCTCGAAAAATACAAAGCAAGAGATAAGAATACCATAGAAAATCTAGCGCGACTGGGGAGGAGTGGCTAGGAAAAGGAAGGAAGAGAACAAACAAGGGAAAGGACAAACGCGAGGAATGAAGTGAGTAGATAGGCAATCTGGCAAATGACGGAGCAGGGGAAAGAAGGTACACCTCTCGAGAGTACGAGGGAGGTGACGAATGAGAATGACAGTGAGGAGGGCAGGGCAGAGAGCAGGCAGGTGGGTAGAAGTATGACACCAAGTGGCAGAACAAGGATAGTCGTAACACGACAAGAGCAACCGGGAGAAAGTGGGGATTAATGAGAGGCAACGGTAGAAAGGATGAAAAGGCAACATCCCGAGACGAAAGTGAAGGGATCCGTGACGATAACAAAGCCAGATAGGTGGTGGTTAAGACAAGGGACAGGAGGAAGAGAGGGATAAAAATCAATGAAAATAAGAATATAGTAAATTGCATGCAAACGAAGATGAGGAAAGTTGATGAGAAGGAAGGTGGCAGACGAGAGAATACATAGGTGGTCAAAGGAAGACGAAACAGATCGGCAAGTTGGTATGTTGCCCTCCGTTCCATACTCCTATTAAATTCAAAAGTATTCTCAGTAGGAAAATAGGAAGTTTGCATTGGAAAATGCATACGACTATATCAAAGAGTATCGGAACTTCCTGCGACAAGGGAAAAATCATCCCCGCAGAACACTTGAATTCCCTGGGGAGGGAGAGTGGGAAGAAGGGTCTCGTACCCAGGAAGGAAGAGGTCCACCCGGGGTTAGAAGCCTGTAGCTTCCCCAGGAAAAACATGACCTTGGCCAGGCTTGTAGGAATGACGGGGAATGATCTAGAAGTTAAATGGGAAGAAACCTGGGAGAGAAAAACCCTAAGGGTTAGAGGGATCCAGGCAATCCTGCAATCTATCGGGGAGGGTAGGAGAACCGGATTCAGGAAACCTGTAGACAAGACTGAGAGATTCTAAGGAAGAGGGAAACAAAACCAGTCCTCAGCCGAGAAGGAACCCATGTGGTTGCCTAAGTTGAAAGGGCAGGGTACAGATAGATGCCAGGGGTGCAAAAAGGGAAGAAACCCACAAAAATTCCCAGCCTTGGCTATCAAAAGGACTGGCTCTAAACCCCAGCAGACCAAAAACCCGATGGGAGTAGTAAACCTAGGAAAGGGAAGGAAACTGAGCAATTGGGAAATTGCGATGATTCATTATTATAACTCTGATGTATGCTTTGTTTTTGTGATGGGTATAGTAACATACTCGGAAAAGGACAAAGAACAGAACAAAGAACATCAAGAAAAAGACAACTACATCTAGATAGAGAACAAAATGGCCCCTAGGAAAGGACAGAGAGTAACTAAAATGGAGGAAGGTACAAGTGGACCGATGAAGAAAAGAGGCAAGAAACCAGGTGGAGAACAAATGAAGAAAATCATCGATGCCTACATGGTTGGGAATCCACTGGACATTAGAGCCCAGATAGCGAGTTGGGAGAGAGAATTAAATGACAATATCAAGCACCGGGATATCCCCATGCAAGAATGGTAAATTATGGTGTTGAACCTGGGGAACACTCGGGGAAGACATTCCTTATTCACGCAGACTATCTAACAGTACTGGGTAATGAAAAATGTGGTGGCATGGGCTATGACACTGCATCGAGAGAATATGGCAGACGAAGGAGCAGAAGAGTAGGAGAAGAACAAGGAAAAGGACCCAGTCAAGGCAGAACAACTTAGGGAGATAGCGGCAATTCAGATCCAGACCTACCGAAACAATTTGGCCCTGGGTAGAATTGAACAGACTCTCAAAGACCTGAAATGGAGAATAGAGCAGAGGAGCGAGATGCCAGGATCAAGCGCCAAGGTGCTAGTCCCAATAATATCCTCAGATGAAGAGTGAAACAGAGATCTAGTGTGATAGCAAAGTCTTTTTTCTTTTTGATGAAATGCATTTACATGTTTAAGTTTAAATTACGTTCCAGGAATAGTAGTATAGGCAGTCAAAACTGTGATGTTAGATGGATAGCAATAGACCTCTTTAAGTTTTGGATGGGGTTTAATGCTGACAGGTGGTTATCTGGTTTCCTTCGGACAGGTAAGCCACTTGGAGCAAATGGTTGATAAAAGTTTTTGAAAAAGGAATATAAATAGAGATCTGCCAAGTTTACAACAACAAAAAAATAATGTTTATAGAAATCAAAGTACAAATCCTAACGAGAGTCATATATGAAAATGAAGTGGAAAAGTTAAATGTTATTAATGATGAAAGAAAGCAAATTATTTATTAATAATGCAATATTCACAAAGCTATTTATGATTGAAGGTCTATTCACCACCACTCACAAATGGTATTTCAATTTAATATTATTAAGGAATATATGAAAAGTGGCTTTAATTAGTCACTTAATTAAAAAGGGAAAGATTAATTAAGAGGAAAAGGCCAAAAGTTACTTAAATAAATTAAAAAGTCACTTAATACAAAGTCAAGAAGGAGCTTCTAGAATGATAATAAAATAATAAAATAAAATACTTCTAGAAGATTGGAGATCTATCTATTGGGCCTTTAAAAAGCAAAAGAGGAGATCATTTGGGACAACTTGGATTGGAGCAATTGTATTTGGTGTGGTTTGGAGAACCTAGTTCATTGTTTTTGTATCCCTATGACGGAAACCCTCATGTGATTTAGTGAGAGAGGGAGACAACCCATCCCTTCCCTTAGTGAGTTCATTCAGAATTCACAAGTGTTTGAATAGTTCAGTTTATTTTTGGAGGCTCACTACAACATTATTGGTGATATTTTGAGGACATCACCTCATCCATCTCCAATATTTTGTATTAGCATGTTATTTCATATTCCATATTAATCAATAAGGTTTATATTCTTTGCATTTTTATCTTGTTTATTCTTTAGTTGCAAAATACATTTTTCTAGTTTTTGTCATTAATTTTATGGTTCGATCTACATAAATTGTTTTTCAAATTGACGTTGCAAAATTTTGAAGCAATATCTAGCAAATTTATATTTTGGTATATTATATAGAGAGGGATTCCCTAGCAAATGCCCCATAGATGTGGACACCCCAACCTCATAACCTTCATACCCCAACACCATTAACTATAAACAAAACCACAGTGTGCCCAGAGGCCACGACTTACAAAGAACCCTCGGAAATGGAAAGAACCAAGAATAAGGAAAGATGCATGCCCAGACTCCCAATTCTTCTGATAGAAAAAATAAATACTCAAAGACATACCCAAACATACCAATTCTTAGGTTGTTAAGACCAAATATCAACCGAATTTCATTAAAACAACTCAAGGTAACACATGTAGACTTCTCATAGACATCACAAGACAGACAAATTTCCAAAATTCACATACCCAAGCCCTAAGCAAAAATTAAAGAAATAGACCAAGAAAAGGGGGGAGACAACCTACACCACTTTGTCAGGGTTCAAAGATGGGGCATTCCTTAGACAATCGACCGCCAAGAGAAAAATTTGCGAGCCCACTTCAACGTGCCCAATTTTACCACTCTCCCACCTCCTCAACCACATACAAATAGCAAATCAGGTCCTTTCCATCGCACCACCAATCAAACCCAAGATATTTGAACCTCACCTCACAAAACAGGATAATCACCACTAGCAGGGAGGTCAAGGTCTCAACCTCACCTCTGCCCTTCTCCTCATCGCCGAATTCCCATAGCACCATCGTAAGGAGATCTTTAAATCAAATGAAAGTCATCTGGTGGCATGCATGCTCTTGCATGTTGGGAGTGGGTCACACCCACTTAACATAAATGTCCATCAAATCCAAGGGTGGCGGGGTCAACCCCTAAGGTACCCTCATTAACACTGTTAACACCACCATCGGGGAACTCTAAGGCCTAATAGTTAAGAACATATGTTTCATACTAAAAAATCATAAGTTCAAATACAAAGAAGAACAACCTATATATGCATATAGGTGTAGTCTAACTTATAAACGAAATATACTTTTTAATCGGAATCCGGTAAAACAATTTCAAGAAAGAATGTGATTTTTTGTTGTTTAGAATGCATTTTTGAATGCTTAAATGGATTCAACACCCTTAAAAACCCCTACAGCACTTCAATTATATAGATCAAACAACCTAAACTCAAGTTTTTTAAAAATCTCTACCGGATTTTGATAGAAATTAACCAAAAAACATGTCGTGAAAAAAGTCATTTCGTCTATAAGTTAGACTACATCTATACATATATATTGGTTCCACAATAATAACAATAATAATGAATAATAATATTTAACCACAAAAAATCATTTATTTTTTATCTTTATAACTAATAAATAATATCTAAGGAAATCAACCCTTCTCTCTCTCTTTATATATATATCATCCTAGACCCAACTTAACTCTGGGTCTACCAAACACCGAGAGGGATCGAATCTCTGATACCTCTCGGTGCTTGGTAGATGCAGAGTTAAGATGAATTTAGGTTGGTTTTAAAAATAATATAGTTTATAGTTTTATTTCATGTCTCAAATATACTTAAATATTAGTCTTTGTTTTGCTAAATATTATTTTTATAAATTAATATAAATTATAATATATTAATAGTCATTTAGGTTGAATATTTTGAAAAAAATATAACAAATATTTGTTTGTTATTTTTTTAAATTATTAATTTTTATTGTTGGAATTTAAACTTGTAAATTAATTATTACCTTAAAATTAATTGGACATAGTCTAACTAATAAACTTATTACGGTCTTCATACTTGTGGTCCCTGAGGATGTCCATATCGATTTGAATATGTTGCAGTGGCTCTGCAATTGACTCCATGGTAGCAGGGGCCACAATGTTTCTTGGAGAGCGAGATGGAGAAATAGCTTCGACATCCTCTGTTTCCCTGTTGACCCAGTTGGTGGAGGATGAAATGTGACTTGACTCGAGATGCCCTGCCTAGGCATGATGGCCCTTCCCTCGGTGGGGTCGGCCCCGTTGGCAGGGCATATCGAAATTAATAGAGGTTGATGACCAACTGAGAGTAGAGGCCAAGGAGAGGCCTTCAAAACACCTACAAGAGAAAATGCAATACCCAATTCCGCGAAATCACTGCCCTGAAAGAGTATACACTAAAAGACCGACACAATGAGCAGTGAGACAAGACGGGCAAGAATTCAACCACACTGGAGAGTTGAACTAGGCAGACCTCGCCCGCGACCCAATTATTCTGTTAAAATAGACAACACAATCCTAATTGCATAGCGGAGTAATTTTAGTGACATCAACCCAGAGTAGGCACCCAGACCACCAACAGAACTGACCAGAGACCAGGATAACACCCCAACATTAGTGGAAACCAGAAAGACCTGCTAACACAAATCCAACAACGGAGCGACTGCCAACACACAAAGACAAAACCCTCCAACTATAATGACATGCAGAAGAGGTTAAAGACAAATAGACCTTACCCCACACACAAGAAGGAAGTTCCAGGAACTTCTGAATTTGCGAGGACCTGAAGCCACTTATGGCATGGAAGCTACAAAAAACCCCGTCCGCTCGAGTACCTGGATCCTAGGGGCAAACCAGGAGGCAGAACCCAACCGAAGCTAGAAAATCACAATTTTCCACTTCACTCCTCAACCAAGGCCGAAACCCCAATGAACCGCCATGGAACTAGACCCTGACACCTCTAATCTCCTCTCGACCCATATTCATGGCCTAGACTTGCAAACTGGAGTGAAATGCTCGCCAGACCTCGAATGTAATAGCAGAATGCGTGAAAGAAATCATTGTGCAAGGGAATGGAATGCAAGGACGACGCATGAGGAAGGATTTAATGGCCGAGTGGAGGAGAAGCAGACACCAATTTCCTTGCATGTGATGTTTGTACACACTCTTGATCAGCCCCATCGGGGGGTTTTTGACCATGGTTTTATTAAAGCCCGTAGTTTTGTATTTATATTTATCCAATTTACTAATTTTGTTTTCTTAAATTTTATTTTATAAAATAAATTGAAATAAAAAATTGTTTTATATTTGCTTGCATTTTACATTTTATATATGTTTTAATTTAAATATTAATTAAGACATATGAAACTGACATTTAATTAATTTATTTTATGGGTTTTGTCTTCCTATATACATTTTTCCTGACGTTTAAAAAGATTGATTTCAGAAAAGTGTTTGACTCAGTTCTTAGGGACAAGCATTAGCACAGAATGGAGGAACTTGGGGTTCCTAAACATTTGAGAGCAGCTATGCATATGTTGTATGAAGAGGTAAAAGTCAAAATTAAAACTTCAGCAGGCATTTCTGAAAGTTTCAGAAGCGATATCGGGTTCAAGCAAGGTTGCCCACTATCTCCTACCATTTTTTATTTATATATCGACAAGCTTGAGGAGTGGTTAAATTCGCAAGGGGGTGATGGTATCTATTTGGGAAAGTTTGTTATAAAGCTTCTTTTGTATGCAGATGACCTTATTTTGCTTGCTATATCGGCTCTTGGTTTGCAAGAGCACTTACTATCATTTGAGCATTTTTGTAGAAGTGTGGGGATGCAAGTCAATATCAGCAAAATGAAAGTAGTGGTTTTCTCTAAGAAAAGAAAACATAACCAACATAAGTTCTACTTTGAAGGCAACATTCTGGAAGTTGCGGATTACAAATATCTTAGAATTGATTTCAACAAAAATCTAAGTTCGAATGGTTGCAAAAAGAAAAGAACTTTGGGGGGTTGTGTTGTAGCATTTTTGGTTTTGATAAGATAGAATATTTGAAAAAATGTAGAGTTAGGATATGGACATAATAATAGTGAATAAAATGTTAGTAAAAAAAAAATATATCTTGTTAATGATATCCATATCAAAGAAAATGTTAGGTAGATGCTCAAAAAAATCAAGGCAAAAAGAAAATGTTAGGTTAGAAAGAAAATAAAACAAATAAACTCTAAAAGTGAACAAGTCTAAATGCCACTACTCTCTTTTTGCAAAATAATGATTGTGTGCAGCTTGTCTTAAATGCCACAACCCATGGCAGTCAAATAGTTTAATCTTGACTGCTTCATGCTTTAAATTTGATGTTATAATTAGAGAATAAAGATCTGGTTAAACTGTTTAATCTTGGCAGATCAGTAGTTAGGTAGAGAATAATAAGGTGCTCATCAGTTTAATATGAGCCCTTGGAGGTTATAAGGGTAGATTTAGATAGTTTTCTTTTGCAAAATAAAAAGAAAGGAAAAGGGTTTGCTAGCTTAAATGCACCCATTAAGTGAAGATAAATCATAGGATAAGCAAAGGGTAAGCAAAATAAGGTTGCAGAAGTTTGATGATTCATTGGACAAAAGGTACATCATCATGTTTCACCATATGTTTCTATGTCCATGATGCAATTATACAAAGCAAATGAAGGTCTACTAGATCGATTAATTAACTAATTTCATCCCCATTCATTCCTATATTTACTAGTTTCCCCTTTCTTACCTTCATACTTTCATATTCATTCATTTTCCACAAAAACCCCTTTTCCTAAGTTCAAAACCCTTTTTGCCTAGGAAAAGTAAAAATCTCATGTAAAATCTCTTTCTACATGAAAAACCCACAAAAAGTCATTTAGCCTAAGTATATATGTATGTGTGTGTGTGTGTGAAAAGCCAATAACACATAAAAAACATCATAACTTAGTGCATTTTCCCTTTCTGCTCATATTCCACATTAATACTAACTTAATGTATTAAAATCCCTAAAATTCCCTTTCCCGTATATATTAGCTCCTTTAATTAAATAACCCGAAACCCTTAGTTTTGTTATAACACTATGTATTTTATCAAAGACATCGCATCGGCGGGATTGAAAGTCTTTCATATAAATAACCCTCCACCATTGCGAAATGTGATTGTAATCGGCCCAGACCCAACACGGATATAAATCATATTCCATAGCCATATCTCATCCGCCCCTCATCACAAGTTCCACTAAAGCACCAACCCTCTGCCATTGCAATCCCTGATTGCGATGGGCCCAGACCCGATGCCGATATATATTATATTTCATGCCATATCGCATCCGCCCCCATTGCAAAGTCCCAACTATAACATATATTCTCCGCATTGCAATATGCGATGCGCGACGAACCCGAAGCAATATATACCATAATTTATTGCCATTTCGCATCTGCCCTTCATCGCAAGACCCACTAATAGCAATACTCTCTGTCGATGTGATCTTCGATATGCGATTTGAACTTGGACTGACAGCGTTTATCCGCCCACATTTATAAAATCTCAAATCCGCTATATGCGTTTTGCAAAGTTTTCCTTCGTTAATTTTTTTTTTATGATTTTAACGAAGAAATAACTAAACCTCCATTTTAACCGCTAATCTGGGTTTTAAGCCATAATACAGCCATTTCCGCCATTTTTATCATTTGTACCCTCCGTACTCCTTCTTCACTCCACCACTGTCTGATCTAAGGTGTTAAGATCCAATGGCCCTCGGCAAATTTCGGGTTGACTCTCTGTACGGGCATTACCCACTCGAAAAGTGGTATTCCATTGTTCCCTTTGCTACGTGTCAGGCTCAGATCGTTTCGGGTGACCTCTCCCCAAAACCACCTGTGTCTTATAAGCGATGCGATGAAAACCGCCTTCCGCAAAATGACAAAATGGTTACAGTTCACTATCGTGCCATATTTCAGAGGAAAATTGTTTTTCCGGTTTAAACGCCAAATAACCATTTTGCTCTGTTTTTGCTTGTTTTACATAGCGAACCCTCCATAAGCCTTTGCGGAGAAAAAAACATCATTTTACCTTTAGATATGCCCCAGACTCCTCCCAATAGCTTTTAAAGCTCAATAAAGCCATTCATGACCGTCTCTGTAACCTTGTTTTTCTTAAATAATTTATGTGTTTTGCAGGTGAAGACTGTTGTTCCAGGTCCACAAAGAAAAATCATGTGTACAGTTGGAGTACAAATATGAAGACCATATCAAATTGCTTCACCCTGTAACATAAAATCCAAAGCGATTTACTGTTGAAAAACACAGTAAAAATCTGAAATCCATAGTAAGGATAAAATGATCATAGTAAAGGTTACTCAGCAAGGTGAAAGCATATTAAACATAGTTTAAAGAGTATCAGGTAAAGATTAAATGAAGGAATCGGTCAGAGTAAAAAATACAAACAATCGATCAACATAAAGGGCAAAATATCAGAGAAACAAAGCTAGCACAACCTGAATAAAAGGTGTTAATTTTAGGTATGTTCTATGCTAGAGCAATTTATTTAAATTTTCACAGTTAGCAATCACATCAGCATTACGATAAACTGCAGATAG
>APFE031405139.1:4674-30588 GCA_000404065.3 Pinus taeda | reverse complement strand
TCTTTAGATCGATCCTACACCTCTCGACGAGAGGGATCCAATAAAAATATCAGCTGCCATAAATAAGCTGACCCACATGGAGTTTGGCCCTAGTTGCCAATTTAACAAAAGGGGACAGCAAGAAGCAGTCCAATAATTGTCCCTATCTTCTTGCATGAAGATCTTTTCCTTTCCTAAAATAATCTTAATCCTTTTTAGGATATTTCTCAGTTTTATTATTGTATAAATAACTCTCTTCATGAGATGTTATAGGTTCAAAATTCAAGATTCATAGATCATTGCTTGTAAAGTCTTGACTATTAATTCTACTTTGAACCTCGAAACCACCTTTGAAGGAAGCTTTTGCAAACACTTGATGTACTCGGTCTTTATGGAACCTTAATACAAAGCAGAGGATTCTGAATCTAGCTTTACACAGTTTTGTGTTATCCTGTAAGTTTTTCCAGTTACCAATCATTGTGTTTTTCTTCATATGTTTATGACTTATAGAGATATCTAGGTAGGAATAATTGTGTCTCAATTTCTTCCTATAAGCTCCTGAAGTGATCATCTATTAAAAGAATGGATTAATGAACTGTCTGTTTAGCTAATCCCCTCTAATCAATAAATCATCAGCATCTTGTGTAAGCATTAAGTATACTGCCTTGAACCTTTGGAACGTAGTTTAGAAGGTTTTCCAACTTATGATTGTTCTGTTTTACAGTCTGGAAACTGTGATAATCATATTTTTTGTTGTCTTCTACTCACCACTATTTTTTATCTATATCATTATGTAATGCTTTATAGCAGCCCTTTGCTGAAGTATTAATATAACCCAAAGGATTAATTACTTCAATTCTACATCTATCTTCATTCATTGGTCTTCCAAAATTAAAACCAAAAACCCCCAAAACAATTATTTTAGATGCTCTGGCATTGGTTGCTGACCTACTACTATCTGAGAGGTACAAGAAGTTGGGAAGCATTTTATGCTTTTCAAAATAGGTGTAAAGAGGCAGAGTTATGGGACTAGAAAACCACTCAAATGCTTTTGGGGCTTCTAGTGATTCCGGCAATTCTCTATGGTTATGAACTATGGGCCAGCGGTACATCCAACATGCAGTGGAGACAAATTGAGAAAATTCAGAAGCATTTGATTACAAACAAATTTAAAATTAAAAGTGCAGTTCCTTATGTTATGTTGCTAAGTGAAACATGGACTGCTCCTATTGAAGCAATTGCTATGGTGTGAGTCATAAGGTATTTAAAAAAAATTGAGCAAATGGAAGAGGGTAGATGACTCAAGGTTGTCTTTAATGACAAATTGGGCAAAAGAAAAAACACTTGGACACAACAAAATAACAAATGGTTTAGTAAATGGGATATTTGCTTGAACGTGTGTCCCATAAACAACAAAGAGATAAAAAAAAAATTGTTATGGAAAAGTTCCACAAGCTTACTTGGGATAAGGAGCTAGGAAGAAAGAAAAAGTACTATATTGAAGTGTTTAATCCCACTCATAGTCATCAACCAAAAGCATACATAGAGGCCAATATCTCTTGGAGAGCCAAAATTCTTATTGCTCAGTTAAGGACTAATTCTCATCAACTCCGTTGTGAAACAGGGCGCTGGAATATGCCAAAGAAGTGTGGGAGGAAAGAGTATGCATTCCTTGTTCTTCTGGAAAAGTGGAAACAGAAAAACATTTCATTTTAGAATGTGAGGCCTTCAAAGACAATAGGGAAAATTATGCAGATATGTTGGCAGCTAGCTCTTAGGATGATCTATTTAGTGAGGGGTTTGTCGAGAAGCCAGGAGCATTAATTTTGAAGCTTCACAAAAAAAAGGCTGAATACAACAAACAGATGAAGAAGCAATCTGTCCCATACACTATTTTTAGCAGCATGGACGTTAAAATAATTTATTTCTTCTTCTTCTCTTTGTTTCTTACACCTACACATCTCCCATATACTAATTGTAAAGCATTTCTCCACACAATTACATAATAATATTTAATCATAAAAAATATATCCTTTTATTTTCTTAACCAATAAATAATATTTACTATCACAGTTATTTTATTATAAATTACATCACATTTATTATTATACGTATATATTTTATTCCATATAAATGTTTTATTTTTATAATTATTAACATATAATACAGCCTCTTCCAAATTCCTTGGATTCTCCACATCTCTCTCTGATACCATGTATCTTGCTTTTTCCAAAAAACTATTGTAGCCTGGCACGTGCACTAATTGTGCAATATATGAAATATGGGCTAAATAATATTCGACGAGGGTTAACTTATCGTTTGTGTGTTATTTTTATTCATATAACATAAGAAGTTATCGTTTGTGTGTTATTTTTATTCAAATAACATAACAAAATAAAGATAATGGTGACCTGTGATTGCATGGCCATCGTATTCATTTGACGATGTTACGCAGTCATACAGGAGAAAATTTTACCCAACTCTACTATATTCGATACCATGCAGGTTTTTAGTTTCTAACTCGGAAGCTTTTACAATTATTAAATGAAACATGTAAGCAAATAAAATAAATAGTGATGGGAACAAACCTGCCATATCTCTTGATCCGTGTGCGCATTTAGTGGATCTAAGTTATCTCTGATTGTTCCTTCAAACAAAGTCGGTTCTTGCGGAATCATGTTGAGCTTAGAGCGCAAGTCATTTAGGCCAACTGCACTAATATCAATCCCATCAATGATTATTTTCCCTGCAGCGGGCTCAACTATTCGGAAAAGAGCCAAGACTAGAGAAGATTTTCCACTGCCTGTCCTGCCCACTACACCGAGTTTTTCCCCTCCATTAACACAGAATGTGATGTCCTTCAATACAAGTGGTGCATGTGGGAGGTATCTTAACTGAAATAAAGCCATAAACCAAGAACACAAATAAGTAGACAGCTCGAAAAGCATAATACTCGCATCTTTAGAAGAAAATAACTTATCAATATTGGACTAAAGATCTGCCAGCAAAGCAAGGTTTAGTTATAACCATCAATGGGCAAAATAAAAAGGCCATATGATCTTCTTTTGTTGAATGACGAACTTTAAATTAAAATATTATAATTCCGAAAACATTCCTCTTACAGAGTAGAGCTGGTGTCTCTACAGAAGTGTATGCAGAAAGAGAAACAGACAGAACCCTACTGCATTGAAGATCAAAACCGAACATACTAAAATCGGAAGAAAAACTTTATTAGTAATAAAATACCCCAGCTACTGGATATTGTCTTCGACGCATTTCAATATGAACTAATTACATTCGGATCAAAACAAAGTAATTGAACACATTTAGTGCATTTAACGGGTTTGTGTGTTTTCGTTTTGATCCATATTTATAACTGAGTTTCAGGGAGACTTTTATTCAAATGTTCTAAAATGGCATATATTAGTTTTGATGTCTTTCAAATAACAGTGAACATTTTGGGAAATTCTTGTAAAAGTTTTTCCTACTCCAGAAGGCGAACAACTTTTATCTGGCAGTTGATTGTGTAAAGTAGTTTGTAAATTTGTGTGATTGACAAATTATTTTGAATCGTGAATTACTGAAATTAAATTTCATATGATGCTTCAAAGGAACGCATTTCTTGGAAACCTCTCTGAAGTCAATTTATCTTCAGAAGTTCACATATAAGCCACAATGTTGAGATGTGTAGCTTGGGAGGTACTCCCACAACCCCTGGGTATTGGGTTTGTGTGGAGTTGACCCATGAAAAAGGTGTTTTGTGGGCAATGTACCCAAGTCGTGGGATTTATACATAAAGGGGTGGGCTAAAGACCCAAAGAAAGTAATTGTTTATTTCATTTGTTGTGTGAGGGCATTTTTGAAGAAGTAAATGAGCCCCTATGTCAAAGATGGAGAGGATATAAACAAGAGAGTCCTAAGTGGAGGTCTAACACATGATTGCAACTCATCTTATGTGAAGACAAGCCTAAGAAAAAGATGCATAGCCTTCAGAGGAAGCCACAGTCTTGGAGTAAAGTTTATGATCTGATTTTTTGTTCTAAGGAAGGTCAACTCTGCTATGAGACTAGGGCCAAGTTTCTCTAGAAGCTGGACATGTTCCTTGTGTATGGTTATGGGCATAAGGCTTTGATATATCTCTATGAACAAGGCCGAGTTGTTTTTTGTGTCATTAAGGAGGGCCGAGACCAACATTACACGAAGCGGAGACGAAACAAGGACATTTTTTGGAAGCAGGGATGTGGAAGCGTCATTTTCTAAAAATCTAGGAAGAGAAGCGTCTACTATATATATATATATAGATAGATAGATAGATATTGCATTTATATTCAAAACAAACATCCCAAATACCAAATTAGTTGTAGAATACATGAAAACATGCATATTTTTACATAAATCAAGATAGATATGGCATCCATGATTCTATTGTACATCAGTGATTAATTATTCGAGCATCAACCATCTATATTCTAGCAATTACAAACATACATCAAATTTTTAAGCATACTATAAAACAAAAAACATAAAGCATATTATCTAGCAAGTGAGCAACTGTCAACATTAATCATGTCCAAAATTCAAATAATAATGTTTACAAAATAGGCCACTTGGCCACCACCAAGACAAAAAAGTTCAAATTCACAACAAGCCTACAAGTCTAATGATTAATCTATGACAAAAGTAGTAAATTATGAATATATATACTAATCTCTCCTCCTTCCACCACGAAGAGTACGTGGCGGTGGGCCTCCACATGGTGGCAGTGAAGAAGATGGTGCCTTGTGGAAGTTGTGGCACCTTATTGACTAAATTTTGAAATTCATACCTTAATGGACATACCTGGATAAGAGCATCCTCTAATTGCTCTAATCGCAACACTCCATCCTCCAAATTGGGCTCCTCTGGATTCTTGTTCCAAACCTTAAGGTCTTTATAGTCTTTGCATCATCACAGTGATGGGACAACAATCGCAAGTTGTAATGAACATAAACCAAGCTCTCTGCCCAGTCTAAACTCAACTTGTTCCTTTTAATACTGTGGATGAAATAATAAGAGCTCCAACACTTCTCTGTAGAAGAAGTGTTTACCACCTGTGATAGCACCCGCAATCAAAGGGCTGCTAGCTTCTAGCTGAGGCTCATCATAGAGAAAAAAATTCTCCTGGAGATATCACCCACAAAGTGGTGGGTAACATCTAGCTCCAACTGGGAGGTGATCTCTCGAAGAACTGGACAAGGCTACTCGAATGGGAGGTCATGAGAACTCCAACAATCTCTTGGTCACCAAAGACCTATTATCTGCACATTTCAATGATCAAAGCCACAGGGCAACATACTATTCACGGTGTCTTATGATCGCCCATGCTTAATGTTAGCCCTTAAACCAACAAGATTTTTTTTTTTTTTAATGTAATCTAATCTATCATGAGAAACATCATATGCAGTTAGTTCCAATGAAAAAATCAACATGCAATGCATCCTACCCTAACATGCATATGATAATGCTAATGCTCAGTGTAATCATAAAGCCAATGCAACCAACATATTATCGTGTCAATATACATAGGCCTGCCATTATGATTACTCATGAAACAAAACCCAAAGCGAATGCGGACATAATCAGATGGGGGGTGAAGTGGGTGGGAGCTGGGAAAACATGATCTACATTCGAAGTAAAAGGAAACTGTAGGAGAAGGAGACTAGGTCAATCCAAAAGTGCACGGGTTTCCCTCTAAGTACACAATGGTGGAATAAAATATCATTCTCAAGAACTCCCTATCACAATCATTTCTTACAATCTTATGCTTTGTAGATGCCACAAGGTCGTGATGAGGGGGGAACAAAGGGTGAGGGAAAGGAGGAGTGCAACAAATAGGCTGCTCACAGTGATGGTCACATTGGAGAGGGGGGGTTATGGGGTGATCATAATCCTGAGGTTGTGTCAAAGAAGATAAAGTATATTCAAAGAGGGGTTCTTCCTAGACATCATACTCAGAAGGGGGAGAGGGATCATGGTCACTCCGGATCAATTGAAAAGGGGCGAGGGAATCACTCGTGGAAGATTTGAAGTGATGAACAAGAGAATAAGGAAAAGGGGGTGGGGGGAGGGTAAAGTATTATATTCAACGAGCTTTACCTCCTCAAAATTATCCTTTTCATGTAAGGTAAAATAATGATCCTTATTCGCAAGGGTATTGATGGACATGTCATCATAACTAATGCCTAAGAGAAAGGGGAGACCACTCTATCAAAATTCCTTAAACCTAGGAATTCCTACTGCAACATTGATGACATTTCTTCTACTTGTTACAATTACATGAACAAGTTATTTACATTTACATACACTTCAGCCTACACCAATTAAATAATATGCTGAAACAAGAAACTGAGCAATAGAGAGATACAACACAAATGACACGGTTATTTTTGGACAAACGTCCCCGGAAAAACCCAATGTGGTAACCCAATGTGGTAAAACTAGTGCAGCAAATCTGAGGGTGTTTATTATTAAGCAGGAGTTATTTTTTAATACAATCTATGTATGCCTTGATGGCAATCCAATACAGAGAATATCACTCGGCAGAAGAAATTAGTGAGATTACCTCACTCTACACTGCAAGTCCCGGTTGATTCGGTAGCTGAACCAACGAGTTCCCTGACTACTTCTGCACTACCCCTGTTGGGCCTACATCAACCTCTAAGGCCCTGCATCACTTCTGCTGAGATCAATTTTCTTCTCAAGAGCTGATTCCAGCCCTCTCGCCTCAGAAATGTTAGCCTCCCAACAAATCTCAGACTTCTACGTGGAGGCACTACGCTGCTCTGTACAGGGCCCGCGTGAGCCCTTCCTGGCTCTACATCACCCTATTTGGCCTCTGCACTCCCTCCTCAATGTGTCTCTCTGCCTCTCTTCTGAGTATCTTTGGCTCTTGAGAAGATCCTCCAGTCAAAATTTCCTCTACCCCTCCCTGCGTGATCACTACAAATCACTGCGTTACCTCTAGCTTCAACAATTCGATCTGACTGATCAACTCTGTGTGTTTTCCAAATAACCCTCAGACCTCCTTAAAAAATCTTCTCGTTCACATTCAATGGCCCAGATTAGAAGCTAATCAATGGCTAAGATCATTTCTTCTTGATCCTCGTCTTCTTCTAGAAGTTACACCCACAGTTAGATAAATACCCATTAATTATTTTAATTTCCTAAGTTTAGACTTGTGGACTCATTAAAAATAATTAATTATTTTAATAAAACTGTCTCCGAATGGAATTCCCAAAACGATTTCTAGGTATTGGAGAATACATGTGTCTAAGCCTCCTTGCAAAATTTGAGACTTAGAGCACATTCGATGCTACCAAGAATCAACACTCCCTCTTAGCGAGGAAAGTGCTCTAGCAATGCCTCCCACTGAAGCATCAGCCTGACTTCATAATATCGTCCTTTGTGTTGTTGATGTCTGACATGTAATCTACCAAATACTGCATTGCTGATGTCTGACATGCTATCCACCAACTACTACGTTGTTGCTGCAACTGTACTGCTGCTGACACTACATCCATACTATAGCCCCCTCTGAATTTCTGCATCCGTGCTACTGCTGGCACTGCCACTTCCAACTGCCACTGCACAGCAAATAGTTGTTGCTACTGCATCAACAATGGAAAAACATCCCAAATTGTTGAACAAGTGTTCAGCATAAATGCATCTCAATGCTGAAGATCTAACTGCTACTAGTCATACGCCGTCCCTATGAAGCCATTGCACTGCTGTTGCTACTGCACTATGCCTCCCTGCACACTGCTGCAACTCTGTACTACACTGCTCATACTTGGCGTTCTAGCCACTTCACATGTCGCTCCAACACTCCTCTGCACCATCTGACACTTAGTCCATCCTGCTCCTACTGATCTGGGCTTCTGTGTCAAGGTATTGATCCGAGAGGTGGGCTCCTCAAGGATCTTGCCCATATGTACCTCTTTCGAACTCCAACTCGAAATCAACCCACCTCCCTCCTGGAGGTATCTTGGCTGTCATGGCGAACTCCTCCTTCTCAATATTCACGGGTGCAGCCTTCGGATCGTGCTTCTCATCTTTGTCCTTCTTCCTGAGAGGACACTGTGTTGCGTAGTGACCCATTTCACCACACCTGAAGCATTTGATCTTCGAAACGTCCTTCTTCCGCCTTCGCTACTCCTACTATCCCTTGGATGCAAGGGCTACATTTTCTTCCTCCTCCTTGGGCTTTAATCCAACGCTGCTACTTCCATCAAGCTTACACTTGACTAGATCTCTCCTCGGCTCCTCTTGCTTAACAACTTCCCACATCTCATCCCAATTTGGCAAAGTCGCCCTATCTAGGATACTCTAGACAAAGACTTGCCACTCATCTGAGACTGAATTGAGGGCCAGTCTAACAACCTCGAACCCTTTAGGCGTAGACCCCACAGTTTCTAACCCGTCACGAGTCTCCTGAAGCTTTGTGAGAAACAGATCTAAGCGCTCCCCCTTCTATATCTGTACAGATCTTAGTTTCTTCTCTAAGTACATGTTTCGCCACTCGGAAGATCCTTCATACAACGTTTCCAAGGCATCCCACATCTCCTTAGCAGTCACTCTGCTAGCGACGTGACAAACCATGTGATCCTTTACTCCATCTAGGATCATCCTCTTCGCTTTCGCCATTTCTGCTCGATACTTCTTCAGTGGATTTGGATCTACATGCATAGCCACCACGTTGTCGACAAAGGTCTTGAGAGAATTCTCATCTAGAAGGAATGCCATCCTTTCCTCCAGATCACATAGCTAGATGCTCCATCCAACCTGTCCTGATCTCTCAACCCAATGATTTCCACTTTGCCACGAAAATGTCGAACTGCTCCTCTCTGCTTTTACTGTTGTTGCTCATCCAATAAGAAAATGGATCTTGGTGGGAAGTTTACTGAGGAAAAATTCCCTCACTGTGCTTCTCTTCTCTCTTTTGACGTCTTTCTGCCTAGTAAAACAGCATGCAGAAAAACTGCGTCCCACTAGCTCTTCCTCACGCTGAGGCTCGACGCTGCTTCCTTTGCCACAACAAAATTTCGATCTGGAAGCCCTTCCTCTCTTTTGACTCACTCAGAGAAATACTACCTCGAAAATTCAGCCCTCCTAACTTGGACTGTGCAAACCCCTCTAGGGATTCGAACTGACGCCTCCTAAAACTATTTCAATCTCCTTTTTTGCTCAGGGTTGTGTTCTCTGGCACTGTTCTTCTTGCTTCACCTGCACTTCTCCGATACCATGTGAAAATTTGGAATTCCTTACACCCAGGAATTCCTATTGCAACACTAATGATATTTCTTCTACTTGTTAGATTTACATGAACAAGTTATTTGTAGTTTCCTACGACAAACATTGAAATACATACAATGCAGCCAACACTAATTAAATAATATGCCAAAACAAGAAACTGAACAATAGAGAAAGATACAACACAAATGACAGTGATTTTTGGACAAATGTCCCCGAAAAAACCCAATGTGGGAAAACCAGTGGAGCAAATCTAAGGGTTTTTATTATTAAGAAGAATATATTTCTGAATACAATCTCTGTATGCCTTGCTGGAAATCCAGTACAAAGAATATCACTCGACAGAAGAAATTAGTGAGGTTACCTCACTCTACACTACAAGTTCCAACCGATCCGACAATTGAACCAATGATTTCCTCGACTACTTCTGTGCTGCCCCTGTTGGGCCTGCGTCGGCCTCTAAGGCCCTACATCACTTCTGCTGGAGGTCGATTTGCTTCTCAGGAGCTGATTCCAACCCTCCCAGTTCAAACATGTTAGCCTCCCAAAAAATCTCGGACTTCAGCATGGAGGCTCTGTGCTGCTCTGCGTGGGGCCTGCGTAAGCCCTTCCTAGTTCTGCGTCAGCCTCTCTCACCTCTGCGCTATCTTCTTTGTGTGTCTCTATGCCTCTCTATTGAGTATCCTTGGCTCCATAGAAGATCCTCCAGCCAAAACTCCCTCTGCCCCTCTCTGCGTGATCACTACAAATCATCGCATTACCTCTAGCTTCAACAATTTGATCTGATTGATCAACTCTCTATGTGTTTTCCAAATGACCCTCAAGCCCCCTTAAATAATCTTCTTGTTGACATTCAACGTCCCAGATTAGAAGCTAATCAATGGCTGAGATCATTTCTGTTTGATCCTCATCTCCGTCTAGAAGTTACACCCACAATTAGATTAATACCCATTAATTATTTTAATTTCTTAAATTTAGACTTAGGGGCCCATTAAAAATAATTAATTATTTTAATAGAACTGTCTATGGGTGGAATTTCCCAAAACGATTTCGTATTGGAGAATACATGTGTCTAAGCCTCCCTGTGAAATTTGAGATTTAGAGCACATCCGATGCTACCAGAAATCAACACTCTCAACCTCATCTTCCCATCTTCCTTGTCAGTCTAATAAATAGGAGCATAGTCGAATTGAGGACCAACAATTTCCCATTTCCCTTTTTCAATGTGCAAGTAATCTTCAATGCCATCATCCAAGGGGCTAATGGAATCACCTTCCTCAAGTTTCTCAAAAGGATATTCATCAAGAGTAATATCCTTGAGAAAGGTAAGGTTAGTCTCAACTTCACTTTCCATGGATCCATCCTTCCCAACATATGTGTTCTCCAAATCATCCTTTTCATCTTGTGGACCCAAGGAGGACTCGTATTCCCATTCATTACTTAGATTCTTAGGGTCTTGATGATTCTCGATGAAAGCTTCCTCTTGAATACTTAAAGCGAGGCATACTTGAAAATGTGTAAGAAAACCATCAACAGACTCCTCGATAGATGAGATGCTCCTAGGTTCGAGATTTTGCAACCATGAGTTATGACCATAGAGGGAACTAAAGAATAAAAACATAAGGACATCTTGGTGGACCACTTTCTCCTTTGAAGTATGCGCATTAAATTTTTCCACATGGTCAATTGCGGAGCTTGGGTCACCATCAAACACGGGCATCCCACATAGCATCCTTCCCACGACATGATTAAGATGTCCATGGATGCTAGCAATGTCCAAACAAGGAAATTTATGAAGAATGACAGTCTATTTGAGGTATACATGTAAATTCTATAGGATTCGCCAAGGTGATTTTAAAGATGCCTAGAAAAATGCTTGCTTCACCCTACAAACATTGACCTTAAAGTTCAATGAAGAACTAGGACTTCGTTCTTCCAATGGAGTCATCAATAATGATATGTCAATATGTCGTATGAGGAACAAAACATGTCTCGTGTCCACGGCAATGGCGCCAGAAATATTACCACTCAAACCAGCAAGGGACCGAAAGGGGTTCCTAATGTTGATCAATGGTTGTCATTGATGTCAACCCAAGTAGTACCAGGGGATACCCCAATCTTGCAAGGGAATTTTGACTTGACAACTCATATTATTTTGCATCATATATCTTCTCGATGGATTCTACTCGTCAAGATGTTTCCGTTGATATATGGTACGCCTCACAGTTCTTCACGGTTTGAGACTTATTTGCATTTGAAGTTAGTAACCCCAGTTAGTGGGCTAAAACCCTATGGGGTTGTGGCATGGCACTCAAAATTGGTTGTGGTCATTGAATAGCCAATAATTAATAATATTTTTTCTCCTAAAATCTCTCCAATGTTCACTTGCTGAGGACCCTCTCAACTCAAGACATTCATATAAATAATGACCCTCATATCCTCCTCTTGTAGGGATTTTGTGGCTTAAAACGATATAACGATTTTTTTGCGAAGATTCAGAAGCTGAAATTAAAACCCATTTGAGCTGAAATCTTGTTGAACCTCGTGACCAAATTTCAGATCTCAGTTCGCTATATTTCCGGAGATATGATCTAAGGAAGTTAGGGTTTTTGCAGGCTCCCGAATTCCATGTCAAACAAGTGACGTTGGGAAAATCGTCATAAATTTCTTTTCGAGCATTGGATTCAAATTTCGTAAATAATCACAGAAAGAGGACTGACTGTAGTTTGTTGAGTAACATTTTCAGGGCCGAAGGTCATAATAGTGACACGTGGCACTTCGTACAAGTTCACTCTACTCAACTAGGCTATAATCAAGTCATTGTGGGAGATTGGGCATAACTCTTTCTTGAAGTATCCAATATTGATCAGACCTATGGGGTTGCAAAGAGGACCCAGAGGGCTACCGCAGGACGACATTTCAGACCCTGGAGATCCGAAATGACATAGATACAACAGATTCAATATCGAGCTCCTAGAAGGAAAGAAAAAGCATGCATTCAATGATCATTGTGGTAAGGACCACACATCAACAGTCAAGGGTAAGTCTCCTATAGCAAGGTATGTATGATTAAGTGTTTACATTTGAATTTGGAGTATCATCTCTGACATATGTTTTTGCAGGACAACGTAAGTATATATAGGGTCTCGGTTATATCTCTATGTCTCTATATGTCACACAGTTAGTTTTGATACCACATTTCGGATGTCCTATTCTTGATACTACACATATGATGCTATGCCAAGTCTGCTAAATCTATATGATGTTGTAAGTTCATGTTACTTGTCTTGTCATAGTTGATAGAATGGTCTATGTTGTTGTATTTAGAACTTGGTTCATCACAAGTCTAGGGTCTGTCATCGGTTTCTATTGTATATATATTTAGGTTAGTTTTGGATATAGTCTTACATAGAGTCCAGGCCTATATCAAGAGTGGGAGTCCTTTTCTACTGTTGCAACAAGTCAACAAAAAAGGTGACAAGCACACATCAGGTACATACTGTAATTTTAATTTGTATTTATTCATTATTATGCACTTACATGTGTTTTGCAGGCAGAGGTAAGTTGAAGGGTATTTTGTTTTGTTTTGGGATTGGTTTTGCCGCGCAAATTTTGCATGCAGGTAGAAGAAGATTAAAGTAAAACTTCAAGCAAGAATTCAAGAGCTGAAGTATCAAATAAAAGGAGGCATTGCAGCGGAAAATCCTTTGAAGACGTGACAACCATTTGCATATTATGAAGAAGTATCAAGGCCAAGAGTCAACGGGACATCCTTTGAAGACATGACAACCATCTGCATATTGTGAAGAAGTGTCAAGGCCAAGAGTCATCATTGTAAAGTTGTAAAAGAGTCATTTGTAAAAGTGTCATCATTGGAAGAGTCATTATTGTAAAAGAATCAATCTTCCGAGAGTCCAAAATGCATTGTTGGGAGGTATAGGAGTCTCTGTTGGGATGATGTCATGGTTGGGTTGCAGGTCATAGTGTGACTGGGTGTTCAGTCCAAATCATTGTTAATCATATTGTATTGTGGATCATTGTCCTTGGTAAGGGAATCCAAATTCTTGTCTCATTTCAGTCATTATAGGGTGGGAGGGAGGTGCTAGGCAGGTGCATGAAGTCGCCTACAGGTTGGAGCCTGTGAACACTTCAGGGTAGTAGGTTGGTCTAGGGTGTTAGGGCATCCATTCAGTTGATTACCAAAGAAACCAGGGCATTGGGGCGTCCTTCCAGTGGGAGCTAGAGAAGAATGCTTTTCTAGAATTCTAGGAAGTTGTTGCTTTCATTTCAGTTGGGGCTGAAAATTAAAGAATCTATTAGAAAAGCATTCGGTGGTTTTTGACCCAAAGGGTGTTTTCCACCTAAAAATTTTGTGCCTCCTGTGTTCTTTTATTTACTATTATTACTGCATAAACGTTAATAATAATTGAAGATTAACTAATGCTCTGAAAAGATTTAAAAGTGTTGATTACTAAAAAAACACTGATTCACCCTCCCCTCTCAGTGTTTTCCAATAGTTGGTATCAGAGCTTGGTTCCTTCAATAGCAGTCTAAAAACTGGAAGGAGATCATGGAGTATACTAAGAATAAAGCTCCTTTGTTCAATGGAAATAGCTATGCACTTTGGAGTGGAAGAATGCAGGTTCATTTGTTGGCATGAGGATACGAAGTATGGGAAATTGTTGACAAAGGTTTCACACCGACCCAGGATGAATAAGGTAAGAAAAATATGGTATATGATGAAAAGGCTAAAGATCTCATTATTAGTGGGCTTATCGAATCTGTTTATCTTAAGGTATTGAGTTGCAAAACTGTTAAAGAGGTATGTGGCAAGCTTGAAAATATATATGCGGGTGACTCAAAGGTGGAAGAAGCAAAACTTCAAATTTTTAGGGCAAAATTTGAGCAACTTAAAATGAGGGAAGATGAAGATATTGTTGCATACTTTCAGCATGTTGATGAAACAACAAATACATTGGAAGGTTTGGGAGAACCTGTTGAAACGAAAATTGTTGTCCAAAAGATCCTAAGAACCTTGCCAGCAAGATTTAACCCTAAGGTATTTGCCTTGGAAGATAGATCGAATCTAACCAATCTCAGCATAGATGAATTGCATGGAATTCTTATGGCATATGAAATGAGGATTGAAGAAGAGGATGGCACATCTCACTTAGAAACAACATTTGCCACATCCAAGAAGAATTGTAAGGACAAGCAGACTCTGAAAGAAAAAACTTGCAATTGTAAGGATGAGGAAAAGGAAGAAGATGAAGAAGAATTCTCAGATAAAGAGTTTGCCTATTTCTCGCGGAAAATGAAACCAAGTACAGGAAAATTTAAAGATAAACTTCCATTAATATGTTTTGATTGTGGTGAGGTTGGGCATTTTTCAGCCAAATGTCCTCACAAAAATGAGTTTGTTACAAAAGGAAATAAAAGTCCTAGGAAGTTCAACAAGCAAGGCAAGAAGAAATGGTTTAAGAAAATTTTCTTCTCCAAAGAAGATAGCTGCTCATCCGAGGAAGACAGTGATAATGGAGAAGAATTCAATGGAAGAGTATTGTTTATTGCCATGCACAATAAGCAACAGGCACTAACGAAGAAGGAGACGGAGAAGAAGAAATGACTGAGGTTGAATTTCAAAACGAAGTGATCAGGGCTATCAAAGAGCTCAAGGTTGAGAAGAAGCACGTCAACACTCTTGAAGACGAATTAAAGATAGAAAGGGAATAGGTCCAGAATCTTAAAATCAAGGTTGAAGAATACAAATGAATTGAAGAATCGCTCAGGAAAGTATTAAAGGAAAGCAACAAGGAAAGAGAAGCATTGGAAGATGAAATCGTTTCTTTACAAAAGGAAGTAAAAAATGGAAAAACTCTTCAAAACTATGCCAACGGCTCAAAGACTTTGGACGAACTCATCAGCAACCAGCGATCATGCAGCGACAAGACTAGTCTTGGTTACAAAGAAAAAATCGAAAAAGAGTCAAGTCCTTCTATGACAACTAAAAAATATGGATATGCAAAATCTACCAAGCAGGTAGATCTCCTAGCTAGATCGAGAGATCAAGAATCGCAGGAAGAACCTTGGAAGACAATTCCTCAAAGAAGATTTCCTCCCAGCTATCAACCTATCTTTATGGTCACTGTTATTCATGTGGAAGGTTTGGACATAGAGCTTCAGAATGTCGCATGTATGTTTGGAATGAATGTAATTCCAGGAGATCTCTCAGAAATGGATATTCCAGAACTCAGCATAATATCCACAAATTTGATCGTTTGAGAGATGATGTCAATTCTTACAAATGTAACAATTTTGGACATATGGCTAGGGATTGTGAAGTTCCAAACAAGTATAACTATTATCGGCAAAACCTTAGAAGCAAATTTGCAGGATTACAAGATAAACACCAAATGGAATTTTCTATCAATAACATCGAATGTTAAAAATGTCATAACTATGGACACATAGCTCGTAACTGTAGGTACAAGATGGAATCAACCATGAATGAAAAACTTGACGACAAGAATAAGAAGGTTTGGAAAGGAAAACAGGTACAGGATGAACAAGTACAAGATGACCAAGAAAAGCAAGAACAAAATAAGGTCCCAACAGTTATGCTTTCACAATTCGTAACGGATTGTGAGGAATCAGCAACTGCTTCGGTTAATGACTCGAGTCAAGATGATTCGTTAAATGACACATTATTCTGAACAATTCAGCTTATTGACTCCTAGAAATTTGAAGATGAGGAGTCTGTGCAATAGTATATGACACAAGTCTACGATTGACAGACAGGTAGTTTGAACAATATGGCAGTTTCATTACATGTTCATGGGGAGAATAATAGTTGACGTATTATAGATTCAAGAAAGGAAGCGTTGACAAGCAATCTCTATGTGAAAGTGGATCAAGAAAATCTAACAATTATCAAGATATCTCAGCAAGATAAAGGAATATTCATATATCAAATCAAGTACATAAAGGAAATGCTCAATAAATTCAAGATGGAAGATTACAAGCCTATTCTTACCCCATGGTAACAGGTTACAAGAACATTCGTCAACGGATATGGACCAAACGTTGTATAGATCCATGATTGGTAGTCTCCTATATGTGACAGTCTCACAGCCGAATGTGATGCAGGGAGTTGGACAAGTTGCAATATTCCAAGCAGCACCAGAAGAATCTCATATTATTGCTGTCAAAAGAATTCTTCAATATCTTAAGGGCACAACAGAATATGGTCTATGGTATCCCAAAGGAAATGTTATGGTTATCCAAGCTTATACAAACATAGATTGGGCAGGAAGTGTTGATGATCGTAAGACTACCGATGGAGCATCATTCTATCTAGGAGGTTGTCTTGTTTCATGGTTAAGTAAAAAGCAGTCTTCAATCTCGTTATCCATAGCAGAAGCAGAATATATCGCGGCAGCAGCTTGTTGTACACAAGTTCTCTGGATGAAGCAAATTTTGCAAGATATTCAAGTCAAGTTTGATGAGTCTATTCCCATCTTTTGTGATAACACCAGCGCCATCAGTATCTCCAAGAATCCTACAATGCATTCCAAAACGAAGCACATTTTGATTAAATATCATTTCGTTAGGGAGCAGGTCGCCGAAAGGAATATCAAGCTTGAATAGGGGGTTAGCCAAGTACCTTATTAGGTGGCTTCAGCCCTGAGAGGGGATCGTATGTCCAAGGTACACCCTTCTTAAAGGGGTGGCAAGTGACATAGGTGACATGGAATAGGGAATGAGAGGGCCGGCCTTGGGCCACATAATGGGGCATAGGGGTAGCTAGATAAGGGGAAGCCCACACCTAGGTATATAATGTATAGGAGGGAGAAGTCGTGGTACATGAGGTGCCCCAAACTTGATTTATCCACCCTTATTTATATGCCTTTTGCCTTTTATGAATTTTCTTTAATTAACTGCTTGGGTCTCAAAAGACAAGAGCATGATGTGTATAATATAGTAGTGATTACCACTTTTGAGGTAGGACGGTTCATTGCCCTCCAGGGGTTGGGACAATCATGGGTTCCTGAATGATAGAGGAGGATCATCTAGGGCCCACAGAACCAGGGTGATGGCCATGGATGGGGTAGAGCTCATTTGTCGGCTTTTGCCCACGTGCTAATTATTTTTGTCCCAACCATCTTTTGTATTTTGTTGTAGAATTTCCTATTAAATGTGGCCAATTATGCCTTTTCTTCTTTTCTTAGTTGCTTCAACCTCCGGGGCATCATTCTAAGCCTGAACCAAGGTGGGGGCAAAGGGCATAGGGAGGCTAGCCCTATGTGGACCAAGAATGGGAATGTGCACCTAGGTGGGAGAAATGATGAATGGGGTATAGTGAGTGGAAAGGGAGTAGTATGTGTGGGTAAAGGAGCGGGACCACGCACCCATACTCGGTATTTCCCAAGTAGTACCACGCTAGAACCAAATGGCCAATAAAGGATATCCCACGGGACTAAGATTCAAGGTTAAAAACCAAAAAGGGTCAAGGGGACAAGAGCACAAACGAAGCCCACTCTTTCTGCCAAATCCCCCCACCAATCCATACCCAAAAGTATCCATGATAAGTAAACCCAATACTCAATTACCAAATGACAAGACATACCTTTAGATTTGGGAGGCCCACCTTCAAGCATACAATCAGTACAGGTGGGTGAGGGACCACATGGCTGGCTCAAGTGCCAGAGAAATGGCACAATGATCTAGTAAGAAGCATCAAGGTGTTGTTCGCTGCTGGTTGAGGCTCATCATGGAGAAAAAATTTCTCCTGGGATATCATCGACAAAGTGGTGGGTAATAGGCCCCTTACATCATTTGGGGACCCATGATTGTCCCAACCCCTGGTGGATGATGAACTGCCCCACCTTAATGGGGTATTCACTTCTATATTGTCATGCTCACATCCCCTAAAGCCCCGAGCAGTTACAAAAGAAAAATCTATAAAAGAAAAAGGCATACGAAGAAGGGTGGAAAAACCATGGCTGGGGTAACTCATGTACCACGATTTCTCCCTCCTACACTCATGTACCTATGTGTCGACTTCCCTTAATTTAGCTACCCTTATATTGTGGCATGTGGCTTGGAGCCTTCCCCTAATACCCCACTGGATTTCATTACTAATCCACATACCACCCACCATTTGATGGATGTACCATGGACATGTCACCCCCTTATAGGCTAAAGCCACCTAATAGGGTCCTTAGTCAACCTTCTTCTTGAACTTGGAGACACTTGTACGGCCTAAAGCCCACTATGGAAGGGCATGCCACTATGAAGCGTCCGCTTGGTTCTATGATTTGTAAACTCATTCACTCAATTGCACTAATGATTGGTTGTACCGGAAGCTAAGGGGATGCATTGGATCTTATACAGGATTGCAGGTGTGTCTTCATCTAGGGTTTTGTCTCCTTAAATGGGGTTTGAGTGCTCCAGAGGGTCATATTGGCATTTTTAGGGTGAGCATTGAGAGCCACAAGTCTCCGCCATAACAAAAAGAAGATTTACACTCCATGGAATCCTTCAGTTTTACTCATGTCTTACTTTTGTTCCACCTATTGGACGATGATGATGCACTTGGACCACCATGCCCAGTTGGCACCACTCTTGCACCACATATTTGGAAGTTGATCCAGGGCCCAAATGAGGATGTGTCTCATTGTGGTAGACAATGGGAGGGCTTGCATTATTCTTCTAGCCCTTACATATGGGATACAATGTCGTTTGATCCATTTGGAGACCCATGAGGATGTTTTTTGCCTCCAGAGCCACTTGGGGATACCACAGGTTGTTCGCTTAGATATCAAGGGGCCAACCCCTTGATCACTATGTTTCAAGCTCATTCATTCATCTTGGCACACATTGGACTCCATTAGTCCTCCTCAATGGCCCTTAGACCTATTGAATTTACTATTTTTCCTTGTTGCGAGGCTTATTGTTGTATTATGGAGCTATCTTGGTGGGCTTGTCACCAAGTTATGTCATTTTTGCACATTAATTTATTATTTGTGGCATTATCAGGCCTAATTAGGAAAATCATGCCCTTTGGGAAGGATATATATAGAAGCGATGATCATTCCATTTGATCAACACTTGGATTTGGATCATTTGTTTCTTCTGGAAATTTCACTAGCCTTGATGGGTGAATTGGTTTATGAATGCATTTCAATGTTTGGAAGAGATTAATTCTTATCTTGGAGTTTAGATTTTCTTGCACTTTGATGATTGGAATAATTTCTCTATACTTGTGAGTACCCTTTTTCATGTTTTATTTTCTACTTTGTCTCATGTAATGGTCTATGAAATATTTTTGTTCATGAAACTAGTGAAGCTGCCCTAACATGTTAATTTTAGTTAACAATTGTATGTTCTATGTTTAGCACAATTACGTCAATGTTCCTTAAGCATTCCAATGACAATTTCCAATTTAGTTTTCTTCACATTAACCATAAATCACATTGACAGTAACTATAGATAGAAAATGAACAATAAAAGCATAAGACAAGCCAAGACAAGAGGACACCATATTTGGAGGATGCCAGGGAACCCCGAGATGGGGAAAATCCTTTGATCAATTATTCTTATTCTTTTATCAAATGTTCAGCAGAGAGAGAGTACCATAAAGTCAAACTTGACTTTCCAAATGATGATTAAAGCAGCCTTGTCAAATCTGAAACTTTTTGAAGCAAACAACAACCCTAACTATAAATTCAATATTGTTCAAAGAAGCAGCAAAATGTCCTCAAAGCAGCTTGGTCATACCCAGACAAACTTGGCTTGATAAGGTGGTCAAAGTCAGCCCAAAACAGTCTTGAAAAAAGTGGTCAAACCTGGTCAAACTCTGCAGTCAATTCTACAATGAAGCCTGCAGTCAACCTTGTGATATGTTTGTGGTCAAAGTCAACAAAATGCCTTGGTTCCTATTCCAATAGATGCGGCTTCTCAAAAACAAAATTGAGGGAAAAAGACTGCAATCAAAGGAGGCCAAACCACCCATGGTCAACGCTGGTCAAACCTACAAAAGTATCTGAAATTTTGGCCCTGTAATTCGTCCTGCAATTTGTCCTTTTGCTGCCACACATGTTGAGGAAAAGAGATGTCTAATAAGTTGTACAAAACAATCAAATGATGAGAGAGAAGAATATGTGAGTGAGTGAGGTGCCAAATGAGGATGGAGGTCTCTTATATTTACAGAAATCGTTGAGAGTTAATAGATGCATCCATTGGGCTTCACTAGGCTACTTGATGATGTGGTCAACCTTGACAATTTACACGTTTGGGCATAAATTCAAAAACACATTTCTGCTTGTACCAATTTGATGATCTTTAGGTCGATTTTGGTCTTTGCAAAAAGAGGAATTCAATGCAATCATCATCTCCATCAAATGAGTTGTCCAAAGTGAAATTTGGCCCTAGTTGCCAGTTTTAACACTCCCTTTCAACTAGGGATAATTCCACCTGCCAATCCATCCATCATCACATCTTGTCTTTTCTCTACTGAACATTGATATAGATAATGAGAAAGAATTGATCGAGAGTGAGTCACAAGACCTTACCACTCTCCATTGACAAAAGTCAATCCAGGGGTACAACCCCAATCAGACCTCATCCCAGATCAAGTTGTCGAACACCATGCATCCTAGACATAGGGAGCACGACATTACACGATGCGTCCATCTGTAGTGCTATGGTCCCTATCCTCTCTTCCCAACTCATTGGCTAGATGAAAGGTACTTCCCATGAGTCCCAAACTATATGGGTAGATTGTATGATGGGGCATCCACAAGAGAAGGTGAACCACTCATCCTGCTCATATGCCATTGGAGAAGGTCAACCACTCATCCTATGCATATACACGTGTCATCAATTATAGGGGAAGGTTAACCACTTACCCCGTACATTGTGTACCTATAGGGGAACATGAACCACTCACCATATGGTCGCTCATAGCTCCAAGAAGTACCCCAAGCCCCAAGGAGCTCCTAGAGCTCAATGTCCAATTCATGCGGGACACTCATGAGAGGGTCCTTCCGCGACTCCAAGTCTCTCTTAGAAGGCTAAGAATTTGACATTACCTAAGGGATTTGTGTGGATGTCCGCAACTTGCTCATCAGTGTTGATGTGTTGAAGCCTTATTGCTCCTGTTGTGCCATATCCTGGATAAAGTGGTACCTGATATCAATATGCTTGGAGCAGTCATGGAGCACAGGATTCTCCGAAAGGTGAATCCCACTTTGGTTGTCACAATATATCATGGTGGTATCTAACACATGCTCAAATAGCTCACTAAATAGCTTCCTTAACCAAACAAATTCACAACAGACCATACTAGAAGCAATATATTTGACCTCGGCGATGCTTAAAGGAACTGATTTCTACTTCGTGCTCATCGAAGAAATCGAAGTAGATTCCAATGAAAAGCAACATCTTGATGTGCTCTTTCTATCCACCACATTTCCAACCTTGTCAGCATCAGTATATCCATGTAGCCTCAAATTCCCGGCAGTGTGTCTCAACCCATAGTTGATTGTGCCATGGAGATATCTTAAGAGATTCTTAGCAGCAATCCAATGTATGTGATGAGGCTCAACAATAAATTGAATCAACATATTCACAACAAAACATATGATTGATAGGAATTTTACCAAGAACATCAAACCCCCCACAAGTTGTCAATACTCAAGAGTTTTCCAATTCATGCCCAACAAAACTTCCACATAACTTCTTGAGGTTGAGTTGCATCGGAGTAGACACAGACTTGCAATCCACCATCCCACATCTCTCTAGCATGTTGATTTCAGGTAGTATCGAATGTGATCTAAGTCTCAAATTTTGCAGGGAGGCTTGGGCACATGTATTCCAAAGAACCCAGAAAGCATTTTGGGAAATTCCACCTGGAGACAGTTTAATTAAAATAACTAATTATTTTTAATGGGTCTTGTTGACCACTACATGTCAACAACCTATAGCAGTACACCCCCTTTTTTCGCAAAAGGAATTGTGCCTGATTGATGTGTCCATGCCATCCAGCTATCATCATCAACCTGATCTTCATGTTATAATATAAACCCATTCTTCATGTATATGATGTAAATAATCTCAGCAAAACCATGTCATGAATGTAATTGCTTGTGTAAACCTACTTTTCTGGTGAAGACCTACATTCTAGGAGGTTTTTTTTCTCACCGATTCATTCTCGGATGATCAGAGGAGTTTTCCTTCAGTCTCACCCCAAAGCCGGAATGTATCTTGTTACTGGGATCTTAGGCAAGTCCTAGTGTTATAGATTGAGTCTATCTAAAAGTTATTTGGGAATAATTCTAACTATTTGGCTAGGTTACTTTAATACAAATTGCTTGGTCTACTAGATTATACTTGTATCGCAGAAATGGGTAGTTTGTGAGGGTCTATTACATATGGATTTTCCCCCTTATGATGTAAAAGATATGAAAATTATGATGTCAAGTGCCTTGAGGGTTAGAAAAATCACTTATCCCCTCATAAGTTAATTAATTAAAATTTCTGGTCAGAAATTAATTAAAGTCCTAAACCAAAAATTTAATTAATTCTAGGTCCTAGGTAAATTTAAATTCTCCAAAGGAAAAATTTGTCAATCCTTAAAATTCAAAATTTAAAAGGTCTCGGGACTAAGATAAATTAATTATTTTGCTAAATTTTAAGCCTTTGGTGCCTGGGGTTAAGTCAAAATAAAATTTTTGAGGAAATTAACTCTAAATTTTATTTTGAGTTAATTAAAATGCATTAAATTGAAAAATTCGAATTTCCTCAAGAATTTAATATTTCGACGAATGAGATTAAAAGAAATTTTAATCTTCATCAACGATTGAGATTGCTTTGACGAGGATCACTCGAACTAGTCGTTGGAGGATTTATCTTTAAATAAGAGGTCATTTGTCAGTTGATCCATCCGATCTCTGAGTCGTATGCTAAGTGAAAAGCTCTCTTATAATATTTTTCTAAATAATAAAGAAAGACTTTGGGGTTAATTTTTGCCAGTGTTACTCTTCATGGAAATATTGTAAGATGTATCATTTTTTCATGCATCAATTTTTTTTAGCCATTGACAATAGCTTTTGAAGAGTGATTTGAGTACAGGTATCTTGCTCAATCGCTGGGGTTTAAATGATACTTTAAGTTTTGAATATAATGTAGGTATCTCTATTTATCTTAATTTTATTATTCTTTTCTCGCTCTAATTTGATGGCTGAATTGAGTTTTGCAAGAAAGTCTTGATTTTTAGATCCTCGGGCGTTAGGGGAAGTTTTCGGTTGGACCAGTTAACTCCTTATCTATATTTTCTGAAGAGCCCAACTTAGTTTGATCCCGGGCTTATCATAAGATTTATATTGGTGATGCATGAAGGGTTTTGAGCTAAGCACCTCTTTTAAAATTTAAAAATTTAAAATTTTTATGTGCGAAATTGATGAATCTGGCTTTTGAGAGCCTTCGATTATCAGATCTGGGAGCAGAGTTGGACTCACACTCGCCAGATATGATAGATCTGCCATTCCTGTGCATAGATATGTAATGTTTTTGGGTTTTCTGACTTGGGTTTTATTTATTTATTGTATATCTAGGTTCTGGGTGTTTTTGTTTTCAGGTACAAGTTACAGATCTGAAGGTGAAGTTTGATTTGAAGCCATATCTAGGCCCTGGAGGGTAAGAACTAGCCTCAAAATTATTTTTGCAAGGAGTCTATCCAGATTTTTGAAGTCTAAGGGTTTCTTAAATTTTTTAAATTTGGAAAAAAATTAATTTTTAAGGGTTTCACTGGTAAATCTTAAACAAAAGTATAACATCTTAATCTGGAAATTTCTCTTCAATTTTTTGGCTACCTATGAACTACCTGGGTTTTCAGTTTCTCTGCTACAAAAAAAAATCGAAATTTTTTATATTTTTGTTGTCTTTGCTGTTGCGTTTTTCTTCATCCACTGCTATCTTCTTTAACCCGCAACCCTCACTACTCTGCGCTTCTCAGTCGATCTGCTTTGTGGCCCTCTTTACCTACATCATTGCTACATTGCCATCGCCCCCACTTTCATAGCTCCAAGCATCTTTGTGTTCCTCACTGTTGCTGCTCCATCACATCCCTCAACCTACTATCGCATCCTCAAACCTTCATCTCCCTCGAGTTCCCTAAACCATGTCCCTTTTCGGATCGCACCTTTCCATCCCTGCCAACTTCCTAACCTGTGGCTCTTTCCTCCCTCATCCGTCAACTCTCCTTCCCTCGTGCTACATCAAAACCCTCATCCCTGTGTCCCTATTTGTTGCGCCATTCCTTCTCCTCTCTCGCAGCAGCTGTCGAAATCACTCGTAGCTCCCTTTGAGTTCCTCTTCATATGCCGCCGCCTACCTACACAGCAAAAGAAACAAACGAAAACATTTCGATTTCCTTTGTTTAGTATGCAGTCGATTTAATTTTTTTTTTTATAAAATTCGATTTTTTTTATTTGGTTGCTCTTTGCTTTGTTTACATTTCATTTTTATTCATTTTGATTTCATTTAGGTTAGTTTCTTTTAGACAGTTCGATTTTTTTTATTTTTTATGAGATTTCATTTTTGTTTTTATTTGTTTTGATTTTCTTTATTTAAAAGAAATCTGAAAACGGAAAAAAGATTTTAATTTTTTTTTTTGACTTTAACCTTTTTTTATATTTTCAAATTCCATTTTGATTTGTTTTGATTTGGATTTTTATTTTTTGTTTTGTTTTGTTTTTTTTATTATCTAAAATAAAAAATATAAATCCAAAACGTTGAAATTGGCAACCAGGGCAAAACTTCATGTGGGTCATCTTATTCATGGCTAATAATATTTTTATTAGATTCCTCTCGTCGAGAGATGTAGGATTGATATAAAGATCATCCGATTCCGATAAGTATTCATGGAGATATGCATTTATTTTGATTATGGAATTATTATCAAGTCGACCTACAACTCATGTAGGCTCAGAAGCCCAACAGTCGCATCTATTCACCCACCAACGTTGTGTATAAATATAAGAGGACTTTTCCTCATTTGGACTCACTCATCTCATCGCATCTCTCTCTCTCTACTGCGCAAATATGAGTCTCTTCTCTACTGCACTGAAATGGGTCTCTCTCTCTCACACATGTGAAGCTGGAAGCTGCTGAATTTGAAGCTACAACTGCAGAAGTAAAGATTGACTTGCGAGGCCTAGAAGATCTCCTCTTTGGAACTGCATTGTAGGTTCATCTGAACCTCCTCTGAAAGCCGCAACTTTTGGTGGTGGAATGAAGTCAATCCGATGAATGGTTTGCAAGATATCGACTGCCCTAGTTTGAAGCTGGAAACTGCTGAAACTGAACCTGCAACTGCAGAAGTAAAGATTGACTTGCGAGGCCTAGAAGATCTTCTCTTTGGAACTGCGTTGTAGGTTCATCTGGACCTCCTCTGAAAGCCGCAACTTCTGGTGGTGGAATGAAGTCAATCCGATGAAAAGTTCGCAAGATATCGACTGCCCTAGTTTGAAGTCGGAAACTGCTAAAACTGAAGCTGCAACTGCAGAAGTAAAGATTGACCTGCGTGGCCTAGAAGATCTCCTCATCTGAACTGCGCTGTAGGTTCATCTGAACCTCCTCTGGAAG
>APFE031405133.1:90574-100576 GCA_000404065.3 Pinus taeda | reverse complement strand
AAGAAGACATCACCACCATCCTATTTCTCATACTCACAGAACCACTCTCTATGGGGAGTGAAGTGAAAGGATGCACCTTAGTCAATCAACCATGCCTCATGATCTACATGTGTACTTGAAGAAGCCAATTACACATCCCCACCTTCATCTGAGGTGGTTTTCTCCTCTGCAGAAGGAGCCTCATCAAATCCCTTTCCTTTGTCAGGAGCTTTAGATTTACAGTCCCTTTTGAAGTGGCCTTCCTTTCCGCATTTCTAGCACACCACCTTTACAGGTTTTCCTGGAGATTGAGATCTCCCTCTAGGTTTAGATCTCCCACTCGATGACTTATTTTTGTTTCTGTTCTAGGACCATCCTCGTACAGACAAGGCATCACCATTTTGGCTCTCCATATTTTTCTGCCTCATCTCCTCCGTCAGCAAGGCTGAGACTATTTCATCAAACTGCAAGGCAGTTTCATTACTACCTATTGCAATAACCAGACTATCCCACGAATCTGGTAGAGAACACAACAAACTGATTCACTTATCTTCATCTGAAATTTTAATATCAACAGATGCTAACTGACTTACCATAGTATTAAATGTGTTCAGATGCTCTGTCATCGAGTCTCCATCTTTCATCCTCAGGTTATACAACGTTTTCCATAGGAACGGTTTAATCACCAGAGACTTGGATTGGTACAAAGTCCCTAACTTGTCCCACAAAGCCTAAACTGTAGCTTCCCCTGATACATTCAGCAATACTGAATCTAAGACACACAATCGTATTGTGCTCTTTTCCTTCTAATCCAAATTCTTCCATTCTTCATCAGACACTCCCGTTGGTTTAGTACCTGTTAGTGTCAGTCTTTTTAGCCTTCCTCCAATGATCAAACATGCTCTTACAAAGTGATTTTAAGGTGTCAAGGTCAAATTTTGTCATTTCAGTGAGTCTTCAAGCAAAGTTTGGTCACTAGGTATTAGGTCTAGGGTTTGCTTTTACTCCTATCAAAGTTGTCCAAATGTCGGTCTGTGTCACCATTCAGCTGAGTGTACCATCATTCAAAGGGTTGTCATCATCATGTCAAGTTCCACTGGGTCATTTTACACCTTGTTCATGCTTCAGTTGCGCCTAGGTAAAGTTCATTTCCCTCTCCTAGGGTTTTGAGGGCAATCTCTCTTGGATGGTCAAATCATCAGCAAAACTTGTATCTTGATGTTCATACACCTTCCCCTATCCTTAATGTACCTTATAAAACACTTCCCATCACTGAGATCCCCCAAATTCCTCATTTTCGCACAAACCCTAATTTATTGCTACAACTTGGTAATTTTCTAGGCTAGGCCTGTGTTTTGCCTTTTTGGACCCCTTCCCCTCACTCAATCTTTGAAATTCCACTTTCCCCTACTTCCTAACATTCCTCCCCACCTCCCAAAATTTTCTCAAGAATTTAGAAGCCCCTTATCCCCTTCATTTCGATTCATTTTGACAAATCCTTTGTTCCATACATTGGGATAGGTTTCACTCAAATGATGTTTCTGAGAAATAAAAGATTAATTTGGGAAAAATTAGAGAATTTTGTTTCCAAAATAGTCCGAGGAAGAAAAACCTCCTTCACTTTTTACATAGGTGTCATGGTTTTATAGAAATGTCAAAAATATCGTTGCCTCAGGAGAATTGAATGCACCTCTGAAGTGACCTTGGAAAAATCAAGATTTATCCTAGCTTGGTTGGCCAAATGACTTTCTTGATGAGTCAAATGATAACTAGACACAAATATATTTCCAATGAACTATCATGAGCTCAATTTGGAGTTGAGGAAGACCTTCAAAAGTTAACTGCAATAGCACTCTGCCTTGAGGCAGCCTCATTTTGCACATTTTGACCAGTCTTGGGAGATTTGATTTTTTATAGATAAAATGAACACAAAATTGAAAAATTCTAGTTGGGTTTGAAATTAGACTCAAATACCTTTCCAACTAGCTATCCTGCGCCCAATTTGGAGACTGGGAAGGCCTCCAAAAGTCTCCTGAAAGATGCGCTACGCATAGGGTTTGGTGGCGCAGCGCCTTGGGTTTGTGCATGGCGCATTGGGTTGGTGCGCGGCGCATTGGGCCAGAACACAAGATTTTTGCCATTCCTTTCACCCATCAAATTTTCTTGGTTTCTCCATGATTGAGTAAGTCAAAGCCACTCCTCTATTTCTCATAACTCGTGCTTGGTGTTGATTATGTGTTTGATTATGAAGATTTGAGTACAAAACTAAACCCTACTATCTTGTTGAAAAGTGCCTCCTTAGGGTTTTGTAACTTTTTGGTGTCAATTATCCCACCTCCCCACCTTGTTTCTTCCCATCTCCCATCACTATTATCTCATCACTACACCATGCCATCTATCCCTTCAAAAATAGACAAGATTCATCATTCAAGTCAAAAAATCACAAATCAAGCAAAACAAAGTTAGAGTGAAGTGTCAAAGGTTTCAAAAATTGCAAAAGTGGGTGTGCCCAAATCAAAAATCAAAATCCCTGTCATAAGAGATATGTTTTTGTTCCAATAATCCAATTTCACGCCAAGATACATCAGTGAAACCAAGACAAATCATGGAGGAGTGAAGAAATCACATTGAAGGCCGAAAATGTGTTGCAGTTGCGGAGCGCGGCACATAGGTTGAGTGTCGTGGCGCACATGGCATGCACAGCACATTGGGAAGTTTTCTGAAGTGTAAAAATACATTGGAGCGACGCACATGACATGCGTGGCGCGTTGGGTTGTTGCGCGGCGCACAGAGCCAGAACTCAAATTTTTGTCATTTGTTTCAAAAACTCCAATCCGCTTGGTTCTTCTCGCTCCAAGAAGTTTATGAAATTTCCATTAACATGTCTGATACTCATTGAAGTGGATTATGAGAGTTTGTGATGTCAAATTGAAAACCCTATTACCTTGTATTAAACTGCTCCTTATGGTTTGAATTTCAAGTTTCAAAAGTTTGATTTTTGTGCCAAATAGTTCAAAAACCATTCCTCACCTATGGTTCTGTTCCCCTTCATTGTAATATCATCATTGTTAATATTCCTCTCTTATTCCCTTATAATCCCATTATCACTCATTCTTGAATGTCCCTATCCCTAAACCCTGCCACTTCCTATTTCACTTATAAAAGATCCCCAAAGCCCAAAGTTCCCAAACAATCAAGTGACTGTCCCAACACTCCAATTTTCACTTGAAAAAAGTCCATGGTACCCACTGTTCACAGTCCTTTTCTATTTGGCACACAATTGGAAATCAAAACAAGACACCAAACTCTTCATATTTACCTCAGGCAACATGGATGAAGAAGGCACTGAGATGACGCAGAAAGGATGATAGGCTTTGAATCCTGGCCGAAGCCTCTTTGGCTGAGCATAATACTTGATGAGGCACCTTCAGTCCAAATTTCAAGGAATTTGGAGAAACTTTTGTCATTTTTGAATTTTTTGGTCACAAAACAGAGTTTTATGCCCAACGCGTAGTGCCACCTTGCGTGCGCTTATGTTTGGGAGATCTTTTGGAGGAAAACTTGATATTTTTGGGTTTTTTATGATAAATTATGCATGCTTAGGAATGTTCGAGAGATTTCATCAAGTTCTGGGTGGCCTAAAGGGTCAAAAACACCTTGAAAATGGCCTTTCTGCCACTTTTTCCACACACAGGAACCAATCTTGGGAGATTTAAGCTTTGGAGGGTAAAATGGACACCAAATCTAGAAATTCCACTTGACTTAGAAAGTAGACAGGCAAGGCTTTCCAACGAGCTATCATGAGCTCAATTTGGATTTCGGGAAGGGCCTCAAAATCAGCTCCAAAGTTGTGTTATGCATAGAGATTTTGGGCGCGACGCATAGAGGATTTTTGCCTATTTTTCACTCAGCAGCCCGAAATTCGCCTAGTTTGGACCAATTTCACCTTTTCATGTAACTCTTGATCTACCTTGATGTAATTTCATGACTATGATGTAATTTTGTCACGTTTTTACTTGTTCTAGAAGATTCATTCACCAAAAGGTGAAATGTGAGTGAATGAATCAGTTTCCTTTCATATAGAGGCAAGTTGTTTCATTTGCCTATTTTACAGTTCTTTGTTTAGAATTGGTTGAAATAGCTCCTAGAATGATGAGCTCGAACCCTAGAGGCATGGGAATGGGTTAGGATTGTCTATATCATGTAATTCATCAGTCATTTTCAGGGTTGGACACTTGGGATTGCTTGACACATCATTGTACATTCTATCTCTGCATTTTTGGCAAAGGAAAGGCCAGGGTTTTGCAGCGCTTGTTGGGAGCCATGTGGCTCTATGTTTCGATAGTGTTTTTCTCTATGTAATTGTAATTTCACTAATGTTTATGTGTATCATTTTCCCTTCTCTTTCTTCTGAAATTAAACAAATGAGTGATTAAGGTAGAATCCATTGGACTGCTATACTCTGCCTTGAAATTTTGTTTAATTTTACATGTTTTCATCTGTTTGAGGAGGACTCTTGAGACCCTCTTTCCCTCCTTAGCTCCTCACCATTCTGATCCATCCATTCATTCATTCCAAAGCATCAAAACAATTGCCTTCCTTTCCCCAATCAGAACTCTGCAAAAACTAGGCCTCATCCTCGAACCCAAATTTGCCTTTCCCTTTCTCCAACAAAAACCCCCATAAAACTCAAATTAAATCCTTGCACTTCATACCTAGCCTAAGATTAGTTGTAAAATCAGTCATCTCAAGCCCCATCTGGTTATATTTTGCTGAGATTGACCTGGAGAGAGCCCTCTCCTATTCTCGTAGGGCTAGCTACGAGGTTGAGTGTGGTTTGATGTGGACCTAGAAGCTTACCTTTTTAGCCTGAGGTAAATCTAGGCTCTAACAGTACCTAGATCTACCATGATCCACTAATATTTATCCACCAACAGATCCTCCATCTTGAGTTTCCACAATTCAAAACTCTGACCATTAAATTTCTCGATCTCTATCTTTCCACTACTCACCATCTTCTTTCACCACCAGAATCGATCTCGCAAATCTCCCACTGAACAGGGTCTACCACAGGCCTGAGAAAAACCCCTCAGCAACAAAGGCGTCCCCTTGAAGCCAAATCTTCTCTGATACCAAATGTAAGTTTTAACCCCATACAGAAATTACATGCATACGAATTCTAAAACACAGAAAATAGACAATGCGAGAGCATAACACATAAAACACATATACATAGAGATTTTCCCCTGGATCCCAAAACCGGGACTACCAACTTGATTTTTCAGTATTTTCCTTTCAATGTTACAATACATATTTATACATGCTGAAGCATCCAATACCATGGACCGAAAACCATCGCGTCCAAACCATGGACCGAAAACCATTGCGTCCAAAAAACATGTGCAAAAATCATGCACAAAACCATAGGTGGGTTCGCCCAACCTAACATACGGTCCAAAACCAAAATTTTCCAGGGCGCTGCCCTAGACCCCATAAATTGGGGTTACGGGTACACCTCAAACCCCCTGTGACTGCCCCTGCTACACAATCGACGCAACGAAGGGGGTGCTCCGCCCCACCTCTAACCCCCCGGTTAACTATGTGGGTTAGTCGTGGAAAGAATATAACACAACCCAACAAATTATACAAAGCCTTAGCTCTCACAGCTAGCCAGCTCTCAGTACAATCCTCACAGATGCTCACAAGCAATCTTGGCTTCTCTCCAGCCTTCCTCTTAGCCCTCCAAGCTCCTATTTCCTTGTGTTGTTCCTTGTGGATGATTATCCTATTACCAAGTGGAAAAACAAGCCTTCAAAACTACACAATCCTCAAGGATGAATCCTTGACTACATGTATGTGTTTTCTCCATGACAAAACACATGCAACTGATAGTACATTATCCTTGAACATTAATCTCAACTGAGTCTTTCTCAGAATAGACATGCATGAGTTTCTGATGAGGGAATCTTCAGTTAATTGGAGTAGCACTAGTTGAGTGCATTAATGCATCAACTAATTGTTAACTCACTATTAGTTCCTCAAACAGTTTGGAACTAATTTAACTAGACTTAACTCAGTAAATTGAGCTAACTAATTACAACTCAAATATAACTCAATCTTGTCTCCTAAATTTAAGGGATAACTCTTGCATGACTTCAGAAAGACTTCTAACTTGAATTTCTCCAACTAATTAATTTAAAATAAATTAATTAATTATTTCCAAGTAGCTGTTAAGACTAAATTCGATTTTAATTCACAATTTAATTCAAGTTCAAATTAAATTGGAATATTCTTGTTGCCATATTTCAACACTCCCTCTCAACGAGAAAGGAATTATCTGCCACCCCGATCATGTCTTTATGGAACACGAATTTACACTTTGACAATGCCTTTGTCAAAATGTCAGCATCTTGCTCCTCTATCGAAATATACTGCAGTAACATGATCCTCCTCGCTACACAGTCTCTGAGATGATGATACCAGATGTCGATGTTCTTGGACCTATCATGAGATACTGGATTCCCATAGATTTTGATACAACTCTGATTGTCACAATAGATCACAATTGGATCCATCCTCTGATCAAACAAACCAACTAGGATTTTCCACATCCAGATGGCCTCACATGTTTCCTAACTTGCAGCCATGTATTCTGCCTCTGTCGAGCTGAGTGCAACCAACCTCTATTTCCTGATGTACTAAGAAACTGCCACTGACCCAAGGTTTAAAATCCCTCCTAATGTGCTCTTCCAATTTGATGGACTCCCTACCCAATATGCACCAATGAAGCCCTGTAGCTTCACTCCCTCTGTCTGTCTATACCATAATCCATACTGAGATGTGCCTCTGAGGTATCTCAATACATGCTTTATCACCTTCCAAAACATCTTGGTAGGCTGAACCATCGCTTGACTCAGTTGGTTCACCACATAGCACAAATCTGGTCGTGTGTTCATTAAGCACATTAATGAACCCACAAGCTACCTGTACACAGTAGCCTCTACCACTTCTCTTGAAGTAGCAACCTCCTTCCTCCAATTACCTGCTAGAGGAGTCTGCATGGACTTGCACTTCTCCATGTGGAATCTCTTGAGTATCTCATTGGCATACTTACCCTGAGACACAAATAACTCACCATCCTTCTACCACACTTCCATGCCAAGGAAGTAATGCATGAGACCCATGTCCTTCATCTCGAATTCTCTTGCAAGGTCCTCCTTGCAAGACACGATCAATTGATCATAACCAGTCAATATGAGATCATCAACATAAAGTACAATGATCAACATCTTACCTTTCACCACGATGTGGTACAGGTTCGCATCCGCTTCACTCTTTGTGAAGCCCAACCCGGTGAAGTAGTTGTCTATCCTGGTGTACCAAGCACGAGGTGCTTGCTTCAGCCCGTACAATGCTCTCTTGAGTTGCCACACATGCGACTCACGATCGAAGGTCTAAAAACCTTCTGACTGCTCTATGTACACCTCTTCCTCAATCTGTCCATTGAGAAATGCAGTCTTCACATCCATCTGATGGATCTTCCAACCCATTTGTGCTGATAGTGCCAACATAAATCTGATAGATGAGTACCTTGTGATAGGAGAAAAAGTCTCATCATAGTCAATCCCCTTGACCTGTGAAAAGCCACAGGCAATAAAACTCGACTTATGCTTCTCCACACTACCATCAGTAGCTTGCTTTACCCTGTAAAGCCAATGGGAACTCACAAATGACTTGTTCTCCAGTCTCGGAACCACGTCCCAAACATTGTTATGAACTATGGAGTCATACTCCTCCACCATAGCATCAACCCAAACCGGTTACTGCACTACTTCCTCAAAGGAAAATGGCTCAGTCTCAACACATTCCTCAGTAAGGGCCATGTATCCAGTGTACCTCTCAGGTGACCTCCTCTGTCTGCACTGAAAATATGGTGCTCCCACATTCTCTCTCGCATCCTCCAACAATCTATCAACTTCTCTTGTGTGCTTCCGTCCATCTCTGGAAGACTCTGCTTGAGTGGATGTCTCCACTCCTGAAACCTCTGCATGCAGTTGCTCCGCATTAGTCTAAGGCTCCTCCTTCGTAGGAACCAACAGTTCCTCCACAGCTTATAGTTGGAGCTCCCTCTCAAGGGAAACTTGCATGGCCTTCTACTCATCAAACTTGAGATCTCTGCGAACCATTGTCCTCCGACTAGTAGGCAAGTACACCCGATAGGTGTGAGGTGTATCAGTGTACCCCACAAATATCCCCAACTCTGTTGTCAGCTCAAGCTTCTTCCGTTCATTCTTTGTCACATGGCAATATACCAATGAGCCAAAGATCCCGAAATGACCCACATCTGGTCTCTTACTAGAGAAAGCTTCCTTTGGTGTCTTCATCCCAAGTATGCGATGTGGGCTTCTATTCTACAAATAGACCACTGTGTTGCATGCCTCAGCCCACAAGTGAAGTGGTAGGCCTTAATCATGTAGTATTGCCCATGTTGCCCCTACAATAGTTATGTTCTTCCTCTCGGCCACCCCATTCTGTTGTGGGTTATGAGGTGTCGTCAACTCTCATTTAATTCCTTCCGCTGCACAGAAATCCTTAAACTCTTGAGAGACATATTCTCCACCGTTGTCGTTTCTCAAGGCCTTGATCTTCTTCCCTGACTCTTTCTCAACCAAAGCTTTGAACTCACAAAACTTTGTGAAAGTTTGGTCCTTCTTCTGCATGAAATAAATCCAGCATTTACGAGAATAGTCATCAATGAAAATCACATAATACCTTTGCTTCATTGTGGATTCTGTCGAGAATGGTCCACACAAATGAGTATGAACTCGCTCTAAGATAGCCTCTGCTCAACTGTCTCGATCATGAAAGGAAGACTTGGTGTACTTTCCCGAGGTACAACCTTTGCATGTGTCAACTTGCTCAAGTTTACCATTTGGAAGTCTTGTAGATATCTGTTGCATTATCTTCAAAGCCCCATTATGAAAATGGCCCAACTGCTTGCGCCACAACTCGCCAATGTCTTGGCTTTGCACCAATTCTGCTTTTGTACTCAATGCTGCACAATCATCTACCTCTAGTTTATAGAGATTCTTCACCTGAATCCCTATCCTCTTGATCTGACCCATGGCTATGTGTCTTAGCAATGCCTTTACTAAAGACAACATCGTAGCCTTTTTCCTCCAACATCACGACCGATACCAAGTTCTTCTTCAGTCCAAGCACATACATCACATCTGTCAAGGTGATAGGAGCTCCAAGCTCCCTCTGAAAAGCAACCGTGCCCATTCCTAAAACACTATACCTTTCGCCGTCACCCATCTCTATGCACATCTTGAGGTCTTTCTCCTCCAAGGCATTGAATAATTTTTTATCACCAGTCATGTGGAATGAGGCTCCACTGTCAAGATACCAGACACAACCCACCATTGATGACACCATGCATGCGATGAGGGTAAAGTCCATTTCGAACTGGGAGGCTAATGCCTCACCTTCCAATCCTTTTGAGGATCCCTTCTTGGACTTCTTCGATGGGAAATTAGTCGCATAATGTCCCATCTTGTGACAATTAAAGCATCTTACTTTGGACATGTCACCCTTCTTCCTCCATGACAAGAATTAGATTTGAAATGGGAAGCCTTCCCTTCCGTTTCCTTGCCTTACTTGCTAAGGCCATATTTTCTTCATCATCATTCTTGGATGAAGAACCATCTCATGTGCTCTTTCTTATCTCCTCCTCCATAAGATCTGACCACAGTCGTTCCCGATCCGGTAGTTTCTCCCCTCCATTCACAGAGTCCTGGTAGCTATTCCAACTCTTTGGAAGGCCAAGGAGAGCGGGGCTCACCATATCATCATCGGCAGTAGTTATTCCCACACTACCAAGCTCATATCTGCAGGTGGTGATCTTGTTTAGATATGTGGAATAATATCGCCCTTCTCCATCTTGATTCTTCGAAGCTTATCCTTGAGCGCCAATTTCCTCTGGTCGCTATTGTTCTGGTAGAGGTCCTTCAATGTCTTCCA
>APFE031405133.1:45009-89310 GCA_000404065.3 Pinus taeda | reverse complement strand
TTCAGAAAGACTTCTAACTTGAATTTCTCCAACTAATTAATTTAAAATAAATTAATTAATTATTTCCATGTAGTTGTTTAGACTAAATTAGATTTTAATTCACAATTTAATTCAAGGACAAATTAAATTGGGATATTCTTCTTGCCATATTTCAACAATTATTTTTTCCAATCAAATTTATTTTTTGGTCTGGAGTACATCAGGCAAAGGATTAATTTGAACTTGGTGCATTTTGTTTCAAGAAAGCATGAAGTGGATTTTAAGTTAAAGCAAGAAGTGGTCCCTTTTATAGTCAACACCATGGAATCCTTCAAAATAGTAGACCAAATGTTGGTTGCAATGGGTTTCTCAAAAGGAAAGCTTTGAGCCTATGATCTTGATCACCAAATATTTTTTGACAAGAGAGTAAAATCCCTAGGAAGACATTATCAACATCCTAGTCAGCCAAAGATTGAGAAGTGGACTGACAGGGAAACATGGAAAGAAAAGGAAGAAACCCTAAAATAACATGTTGAAGCTGGAATCAAAAACCAAAATATAGCCTTGATACTCCTTTGCCTAAGGAAAAGGACACCAAAAGAACTAGATTAAAGAATTTAGAAAGTAAAATAGAAACTTAATTTTCCAAAAGGCTCAAGACTGAAGAAGTAGATACAAAAATAAAGTCAACTGAAACTTTAAATCAGCCAATAGGAAATATTTTTTCCTAAATAAATTTGCTTTCAGTTAGAATTTTTTAAGCTTGGAGCAGTTTTTTCTTCAGTGGTAGAGTTGGAAAAGGACCTGCTAAGTCCAAATCCCAATTAGAAGACAAAACCAATTGTTAATTTTTAGATATAAAGGAAAGAAGTATGGTTGTAAAGGAAAGTTTGTCAAATCATATTTGGACACAAACAGTAACTCTAGCTAAAATAAGACTACTTTATGTAATTTACTTTTAGAAAAATCATGTATGATTAACCCTTATACAACTAAAGTCTCAAATTGTGCAAACAAGTCTAAATTTTTAGGAAATTAATATTTCCATGAATCTAAACGATATTAGTATTGGACAATATTGATTTACATAAGAAAGATAATTAAATGGTATATAATGTTTTAGTTACTACAACACTAGACATGAATAAAGCTAAATTACTTGTGGCCAATGTCACAAATTAGCTAAATCAAGAGATAGTTTCTTCCAGGGAAAAACAAACAAGGATAGAAGAATTGTAGGATGGATCATCAAATTGGAGCAAATCCCAAGGATCTAGAGTCATACAAAGCCCTTATATAGTCAAAGGATGTAGAAATGTAGGCTTTAAAGAAAATATTAAAGGTTCCCAATACATAATATGTCCAAACCCTTGAGTTGGTCCAAGCTGAGAGAGAAAAACAATTATTATTATCAGTTATAATAGAAAGAAATAAAGAAATTCAACAACTTCATAAACAAATTTAGAAATTGAAACAGGTTACTCCAAGTCATATATTCTTTGTGCCATTTCCTTCTTCTACTAATTAGTTTATTAAGCAACAACCAGTACCTGGAGATGCTTCTAATGAATTAGCCAAAGCATTATCCAACTTGAACATGACAAAATAGAACTGGATAGATATAGAAATATTTTTCAAGTAAAATATGATGAAATAGGGATTTTGAGACAAGAGCTCCAACAAAAATAAAAATTTATGTAAAATAATAGAAGAAGAAAGGAGGAAATTGTAGGCTAAAGGCTCACTCAATAGGAAAATTGCCACTTATTGAGACAAAATAGCTAATATGGGATAAAGTGATATTTTAGATTAATGAAATTTGGGATTCAATCATTATAATTGGAGATGAGAAACACATAGTTTGCAAGACTAAGCATGCCATTAGACAAAGTAAAAAGGAGATGGATGATATGCCCCAGGTGGGTACAAAAATTATAAAGTTTTTAAATACATGAACTTGAGAGCGATTAAAAGTTAATTGGTGTAGAGAATTAAACACAATTAGTCATTGATGAAAATAAAGTATTGGTGAAGATATCCTTGACAAATCAAGCTCAAGAGAGTTGCAGATTCATGCAAAATAATATTAACATGTTTCAAATAAGTTTTAGAGATTGGTTCAATTAGGTCCTTCTTGTACTTGAATCTTCTACAATTGCTGAGATGAGCATATTCTTGATTTCTTTTTATGGTTGATATATCCAAGTCGAGTTAAGGTAACTTAAATTTTCTCTGCAGAGCGATGTTCAACTCTAGAAGGCGAGGAATCATTCAGCTGCCGGGAGACATTTTTTGAATTTGAGAATATGAAGGTTTGATTTTCATAAGCATTGATATTTGTTATGTTTAGCATGTAAGAGTAAGAGGCCAAATGTTAGAAGTGATTATTATATCAGAATAGTTGAAAAGCATTAAGGAACTACACGCTTTCCTAAATAGTTGGTGAACTTTCCCAATTTTTATAGTGATGCAAGAATTTTGATCAGCAAATGAAGAGCTTCTATCCACTTTTATATATTTTTCTCAGTTGAAAATTGCTGAAATATAGCATATACGCAAAAAAGATTTGGACTGCTAGCCTTATGAGCTAGATACACATTCTAATGTGTTTAACGAGAATATAAAGTGTAAAATTTGCAGGAGGAATCTGAGGAGCTATGTAATGTTTCATCTTCAAAGGATGGAATCTCTGATTGTCAGCCCTTGGAACGAATGGAAAACTTAGTGAGACAATCAAGGGCGTCAAATCTCTCATTGGCAATGTAAGCACGATTGCAGAAATGCCAAAGCTACAAAATGAGGCTCAGAGCAAAGAACAAATCCCAATGACTTCATCCAGTTCTCCAGTTAGGGATGCCAATTCACCAAAAGAACATCCTTTCATTATTTGTTACATACTGGAACCCATTATTTTTGTTCCATACTCGAACCCATTATTGACATGCAAAAAAATGGACTGATAAATCTACGAACATTCCATTCAAAGATTTTCCCCCTGCTTGATATCAATCACAAAGTTGCAGTAAACAATAGATTTAACATAAGAAGTGAAGAAATATAAGAATTTGATCTTCTTAGTCTCATAAGAAAAGAATATATCTGAGTGTGAGTGTTAGCCCTGAGTTTACCGACTCCTCGTCCTGACTTTCAGTTTGATTTTATGGCTTCTTGTTTCATGAGTTTGAGTTTCTTCCATTCAAATAGTGCTTATGAACAAAGGCTACAAAACATTTACTAAATAATCCTGCATGAAATTTTGATATACTATTAGGCATCTTATTAGCTGTGAAAAGCTCCAGTGATCGACCAACATAAAGAAACCAAGACTAAGATCATCCTCAGCAAGACTGTTCAAAACTGTACATAAAGAAACCAAGACTAAGATCATCCTGAGCAAGACTGTTCAAAACTGTACTTGGTTCACACTGATGGAATACTGTTCAAAACTGTACTTGGTTCACACTAATGGAAGGAAAGCTCTCTGTGCACCTGCATGTACTTAGAGAAATTGGACTACCACAGCAATTCAAGAGGATATCTAAACGAACATGATGAATTCTCAAGGATATGGAGGATATTTTTGAATATGCATTTATTAGGACAAGTTGAAGATGCAACATGATGGGATGACTTAGCTCGGTGGGATGACTTAGCTCCATTAGAATGAAGGCAAACCTGCATGTACTTAGAGAAATTGGTATATGTAAGAATTACATAGTATTTATTTGAGTATGCATTCTTGGACAAATAAATTGTACAAATTGATACAACATATTGTGAGATACACTTGTCTAACAGGATTGAAATGGTAATGTTATTCAACCCATAATCAACAGAGACACTCTGACTGGTAAGCTAAAGTAAAGGGAGTAAATGAACCATGTTCATAGTGCCAATACACTGGTCTGAGGGTAAGTGAGGTATTAAAATAACTATCCTCCAGCCAAGGTAACCTGTTTAGGTAGATTGACCCTCTTGGGGGAGAAACCCCAATTTCAAAGAAAGAGCTCCATTAGGGAAACTGGGAAATCTCCGTTGTAGAAATTATATACAGCGAGCAAATGCAAATAACAGTATTCGTCAAAACAATAAGAATGAAACCCATAACCCTATTTATTTATAGAATGAACTGTAAAGAGAGATTTCAGCAATCTTATTCATTAACTGGAAATGAGTAAACATGTGAAACACCAAGGAGATGTAACAGCATGACTACCCCATTTCTTCTAGACATAAAAATATTTTTTTTAAAAGACTAATACAATTGCTGAAAGGGCGAAAAGATGCTCTAGAACTTAATTAGACATTGAATTGAATGACTATTATTACTATGTTGGGAGTGATCTTGAGGGACGGAAATAATTTCTGCATACCTCTTGGTCGCTGAAATGCAACAGTCACAACGAATACAGAGTATCATCAACCTAAACCAAATTTGAATGTGTCAAACTGTTTAAATTACATTGCAGAAAATAAATAGTCATAGTAGATCTTATACAGAGAATTTGGACCTATTGGACCTACAGAATATGACACTGACATTGTTAGTGATGCCAGTATCAAAGAGAAATGAGGTGCTTTAATGCCCTGATGGGGAAGATGTCATTTCTTAATGTCTTTGTGTTCATAATGGTCCTATCCATACAAAAACAAATAGGATTATATAAACCCTGGATCTATTAATTGTTGTTTAATTGCCTTTTGATCCATGTATTCAGGTTTAAGTTAGATTTGCTCTGTTTAAGAAGTTGATCGTCTTGGTCTCATAAGAAAAGAATATATCTGAGTGTGAGTGTTAGCCCTGAGTTTACACATTCTAATGTGTTTAACGAGAATATAAAATGTAAAATTTGCAGGAGGAATCTGAGGAGCTGTGTAATGTTTCATCTTCAAAGGATGGAATCTCTGGCTGTCAGCCCTTGGAACAAATGGAAAACTTAGTGAGACAATCAGGGGGCATCAAATCTCTCATTGGCAATGTAAGCACGATTGCAAAAATGCCAAAGCTGCAAAATGAGGCTCAGAGCAAATAACAAATCCCAATGACTTCATCCAATTCTCCAGTTAGTGATGCCAATTCACCAAAAGAACATCCTTTCATTATTTGTTACATACTGTGATCTTTTAAAGCTATAACAGGCCATGCTCTAATGGATCCAGGCAACAAAACATTCTGAATTCAATTCAAGAGGATACCTAAACGAACATAATGAATTCTCAAGGATATGGAGGATATTTTTGAATATGCATTTATTAGGACAAGTTGAAGATGCAACATGATGGGATGACTTAGCTCGATGGGATGACTTAGCTCCATTAGAATGAAGGCAGACATGCATGTACTTAGAGAAATTGGTATATGTAAGAATTACACAGTACTTATTTGAGTATGCATTCTTGGACAAATAAATTGTACAAATTGATAGAGCATACTGTGAGATATACCTGTCTAACAGGATTGAAATGGTAATGTTATTCAACCCATAATCAACAGAGACACTCTAACTGATAAGCTAAAGTAAAGGGAGTAAATGAACCATGTTCATAGTGCCAATACACTCGTCTGAGGGTAAGTGAGGTATTAAAATACCTATCCTCCAACTAAGGTAACCTGTTCAGGTAGATTGACCCTCTTGGGGAAGAAACCCCAATTTCAAAGAAAGAGCTCCATTGGGGAAACTAGGAAATCTCCGTTGTAGAAATTATATACAGCGAGCAAATGCAAATAACAGTATTCGGCAAAACAATAAGAATGAAACCCATAACCCTGTTTATTTATAGAATGAACTGTAAAGAGAGATTTCAGCAATCTTATTCATTAACTGAAAATGAGTAAACATGTGAAACAGCGATGTATACTGTGAAGTCTATGCAAATAATCTTGGAGGGATAAGTCTATGGGAAAGCCTTAATATACATGACTGAGTTTCATAAACAAAATGTTAACAGAAAATAGAGAATTACATGTCCTTGTGTGGAGCTGGGCCTTACTTGAACGGACTTGGCATACGTATGGAAGGCATCCAGATCGCTTGACAACAGTCTACAAAAATGTCAGACCCCTAAAACCCCTAAAGTCCAATATCTTCGAAACATGTTTGCATCGAACGCTAGTTTCATCACGTCTCTGAAAAAGGGCACCTTCTCTTCTACACGCCAACCTTGAGAGAATGACGAAACCTTATATAGATCCTCTACAGAACCCAGAGTTGAAGGTAAGTTACTTTTATTTTTCATATAACCAGTGCCCCGCGATTCTAATACATAGTACAAACTCATAGAAGTTCAAACTTGAATTTGTAAGAAATATGGGTCGTTTTACAAATCCTTAAAAGTATTTGCTTATACCCTAATAGATTTAATCACCGATAGCGCCTGGAAATTCCAAAAAGAATATTAAAGCATTTGGCAAGGTTTTTCCTTCTGGAACATGAGGTCATGGAGTTTCTTAGTGTCAGATCATACTCAATATTATCACTGATAAGATGCAGAAGAATATGGACATTCTGATACTCACTGCCACTGTTATTCACTTACAACTAAGAAGCTAGGATCAAGCTTCGCCACAGTATTTAATTTTCTAAGTACAATGCCACTTTACAACCCTATTCCTAATCCGGTTCATGTGATCAAATTAGATGAGCAGAGGATCCTTGACATGTATGTGAAGAACCGTCCTTATGCCACGAGATTATTAAAAATTTACAGTGTCAAGTCGGTTGATCTTGACATTATAAAATGCCCTTTGTTGCAAGACTCAGAACTCCAGGAAGTTGTTCTGAGATTCATTTTTTCATAGTTGTATTTGTCCTATTACTTAATATTTATATTAGATTACATGTCTAATAGGATTGAAATAGTAATGTTATTCAACCCATAATCAATAGAGACACTCTGACTGATAAGCTAAAGTAAAGGGAGTAAATGAACCATGTTCATAGTGCCAATACACTCGTCTGAGGGTAAGTGAGGTATTAAAATACCTACTGTTGAGGTAGATTGATCTTTTTGGGGAAGAAACCCCAATTTCAAAGAAAGAGCTCCATTGGGGAAACTGGGAAATCTCCTTTGTAGAAATTATATACAGCGAGCAAATGCAAATAACAGTATTTGTCAAAATGATAAGAATGAAACCCATAACCCTGTTCATTTATAGAATGAACTGTAAAGAGAGATTTCAACAATCTTATTCATTAACTGGAAATGAGTAAACCTGTGAAACACCGATGTATACTGTGAAGTCTATGCGAACAATCTTGGAGGAATAAGTCTATGGGAAAGCCCTAAGATACATGACTGAGTTTCATAAACAAAACTTTAACAGAAAACAAAGAATTACCTGTCGTTGTGTGGCGCTGGTTACCTCCAGATGAAAATATATGCCTATATAAAGTTCTGGTAGGAAGCAGAACGCTACGCGAGCTACACGCCGCCATGCAGGGAAGAAACTAAGACAATCTGTGCCTATATAAAGTTCGTAGGAAGCAGAACGCTACACGAGCTACGCGGCCGTCATGCAGGGAAAAAACAAAGACACGTTTCGTGTGGCTAGGTGGAAAAAAAAAAAAAAAAAAAAAAAAAAAAAAAAAAAAAAAAAAAAAAAAAAAAAACATTTTAAACTAAAAAAACATATTAAATGAACGACTGAAAACACCCCAATCGTCTAACACAAAATCAATAGCTCAGGATTGCACACGTCACATTTTAGGAAAAGACATTATTTAATGCAAATATATACTCATTACTATTTTTAAAAAAGTAATCTAACAAATATTGGCTAGACTTGTGAATTTAAGTTATGTGGTGTAAACAATCCAAGTGGCCAAAAAAAATTTAAAGCTTTGAAAATTTGCGTATCAAAAGAATTAATTTCACTATGATTAAAATAATTCTATATTTATAAAATAATCCAATCAAAACCACCTTATTAATAAATTTATTTTCTCTCAATATCACTTGATTTTCTAGCAATAAAGTGTTTACATAAATGCCTTAAAAGGTTACAGATAATGCCATAATGGAAATGTCAATAAGACATTGATTTAAATAAATTAAAAATTATTTTTTTAATACAAAATGATAATGATTTAAAATATATATAAGAATAAAAAAATATTAATAAATAAATAAATAGAAAAATAAAATATTAAAATAATATTTATATACACTGAAAATTTTATATTTTAAAATAAAATTAATGTCATATTTCTTTTAATAAATCACATCACCCTCCTATACAATAAAATTAGACTGTTTTTAACAATCACCGCTCAACACACGTATCCATCAACTAGTTTATTTAATTGTTAACCACTGAATTTAAACGACGCTATTTGATGTTTCATTGTTCATATGACACAGCTGTGAACACGTCACTCTTTTTAAGAATAAGATACAAAGAGCGCATCCAAAAATAAGTGTTTGACAAATATTGATATTTTAAATAAATCCATGTAAATATTACATACCTCTCAAATCAAGATTTAGTCAATCCCTTATTATACTCTACATTAATTTTAAAAAAAGAAGAGCAGAGAATATTCATTTTAAAATATTCCCGTTATATAAAAAAATGGTGCTTTTGCGTTGCAGTTATTAAGTATGGTCACTGTATATTACTATAAACCTTGAGAAATTTTTGAACACATCAACTACACTAGGTTCAATTCATGCATTAGATTAAAAATTTAAATGGAGTCACAGTAAAACCCTTTAATATAAACGAGATTATTGACAGGTAATATCAATAGGTTTTGGTAGGTAGGGGAGTGTACCTAAGTGGTGAGATTTATAGCTTCATCAGTTAACACAAATTTCATTTTCCGATACTTTAAATCGCTTTCGGTGAAAACGACCATACAGAACCTGTGCCTGTTCAACTTTTTCAAAAAGCTTTATAAAGGACTTTTAGATTGTCCTGCGCATATCAGAATTCGGTATTATCTAATTATAAGACGTTGGGGAGTTTTAAGTTGAAATCTGGAACAAATAAATTTTTATTAAATCATGGTTATTTGGTTGGTTAAAATGTCTTTTAATTGTATATATATATGATAATATTATTTTTGATGGACACAATGACTCTGAAGTCTTTTGAGAAACAGTTGATATATGGAGGCAATAATACGAGAGCAGATATAGGCTTGTTTTCCATGTTCTCTCCATCCAATTATTATTATTACTTCAATTAAGCATAGATGGCAGAGCACTCCTCTCTCCATCACTAAGCATGCACAGAATCAGAGGCAACAAGATCTTTGCAAAGGCCATATTGGCCTTGGGTCCAAGGAGACTAACAAAAAGAAAGATAGGGGAAGACTAAAATGGAACAAGGAAAGCGAGAAAAACTACTTAAGGGATCATTCAGAGGAGCCAAAGACCTGTAGTGATTATAGTCATGTTGACTAGAGCGAAATCAAGTCAAGGATAAGTCAAAACAACACGGAGCGACCACACTTCATAAGATGCACAAAGTAAAATTAAAGACAAACCGAGAAAAGAAAAGGAAGGAGAGATTGGAGAGAATCTTTACCTTTGAATCGAATGAACCAAAGTGGAAAACACAAACCAATGGAGGGAGCAATCATGATAGCAAGGTGAGAAGGTGATCCATCCCTAATGAAGATTTTGAAGACCAAGTGCTTCCAAATGAATCTTTTGCTATCCTTCCACCATTCATAGGCATCATGGGTAGGAGTGTCATCGCTTGCTCTCAAAATCTGTTTAAACTCACAAAATGAGCTTGTCTATTGCATTACAAATAAGGCAATTTATACATAAGCACAATCGAAGAATCTACAGGGATTCCACTGACTGCCTGTATTATTTACCTAAGCTAGTCGACTCCCCGTCAACTGATATTGATGACTCGTCATCATATAAACAGTCACAGATGACATCATTAATATGCTAACAAACCTCCCCTTAATCATGACGACTTAAACTTTAAGGTGTCTACTGGTATGAATCTCAGTTAAGGCTTATAATAGTACAAAAAAAACTTTATAACAGGGCTTTTATTTTTTTGTTGTTGGTTTCACACAACAAAACCCTCTTGAGCGGACACTCGGTTGCAAACACTACTATCTGCGAATACTCCACTAGAAACACTCTTTGATCTACACCACACAGGGATCACAGTCGGCACAACCCTCTTCCATGGACACTCAGTTGCAGACACTCCTATCTGCCAACTCTCCATTGGAAACTATGCCACACATGTGTCACGGTCAACACAACCTTCTTTGGTGAACACTTGGTTGTAGACACTCCTATCTGCCAACACTCCACTAGAAACTCTCTACGCCACACAAGTGTCATAGTCCGCACAACCCTCTTCAGCGGACACTCGGTTGCAGACACTCCTGTCTGCCAACACTCCACTAGAAACTCTATGTGCCACACAGGCATCACGGTCAGCACAACCTTCTTCAGTGGACACTTAGTTGCAAACACTGCTATCTGCCAACACTCCAACCGAAACTATTTGCACCATACAAGCATCACGGTCGGCACAACCCTCTTTGGTGAACACTCAGTTGCAGACACTCCTATCTGCCAACACTCTACTTGAAACTCTTTGCGACTGAACATCATAGCCTATCGCTGACATCCATGTGGGCAACGGCTCCTCAACAAACCTCAACGCCCACCAAACACTGTTAATTACTCCTTTGGAAAACAATTTCCCTGATCGACAAGACAACTCTCAAGTGCACAAGCTATTAAGCTCGTTTACACCCCTTCTAATGGCTCCACTAGACAGCAATTAAACACAAATTAATGGTTGCACAAATTCACTTTGGACAGTCACGGTCTCCACAGGCAATGGCAACTCCACGAAGCTACAATCTTCCACTCTCCAACTAAGACTGTGAATCTCAATGAAAGTCAGCTTGTACACTCCCACGCTCTCACACATACACTGATAACTCGCCGCAACAAAAAAATACACGTTCCCACAGCAACCACAGCTAAACACACCTCTTCTCACACAAGGTGGCTCCTTATCAAGAAGCACACCAACGCAGACACCAACTTTGTAGGACCACAAATGATCCTCTATTTTCAATAACTGACACACACCAGGATGTCAAGCAACTTGAAGTTAGAGACAGATCAACAACTTCACACAATTGGCACATGACCTCAAGACTACAACCTCTACACTAGCGAGCCCTCATGCCTTCACTCCACTGAGCCCACTGCTCTGGCTCATCAAATGCCCCTTGCGCTCCAACACTGCTCTTTGGGCTCCTTAATGCATCAATATCTCTTGGATCGAACAACGCTTTGCTACGTGTAATACAATACATAGGACAACAGAGTGTAGGAGAAAAATTCGTGCAGGGGTGGCACAAAGCGAAGGATGTGAAACTATAAATTTTTCACATGATATTAAAAATTGTCATTCATAACCTTCTCAACTAACACCAGCGTCGATCTTAATGATGAATTAATTGTTAGAAGGAACCAGAAGTAATTCCAACTACCCAAAACCAATATTCAACAGTGATTTTAATGATGGTTCTAGAAATTGTTGACAAAGGGGCAAACTTCTTCAAGAAGCCACCGCCCGAATTGATATCCAGATCCTTCTTCATCCTGTAAAAATACCAGTTAATCGATGAATGGAAGTATGTCGTGAGTTGTTGAATGTGCTTTATGTTGTGTGTTTGTGTCTCTGTGTTCTCTGATATGGTATCAGAGCCGCGCAGCGGAAGCTTGGTGAGCGTAGTGTGAGGCTCGATGGTGTGAGTTAGAGCTCTGTGGTGTTGAGCAATGTGTAGAAGCAGTGAATCATTGTTATGTTTGAGACTCCGCTCTCTTTCTGAGTAAGAGGAGTATTCTGTATTTGTGAGTGTTGCGGCTGTGGCAGAGAATGGCAAAGGATAGCGGAGCTGATGACCGCGTTGGCTATGTATGAGAGACACTGCTGATTGTGTGAGCTACTGGCGCTACTGCTATTCATAACAGTAATTTGTGTTTAATTCTTTCTTGCTTGTTTTTATTGTGGCGCAGAGAAATATACTGTATTGGGTGTTGCTCAAAAATTGGACAGAACAATTATGTTGTTTTCTTTGAAGATTGTGTTGCTGCATTTTTATATAACCGTAACTAGACTAAGATTAAAGAATCTATTTTTTATAAGACTGTAACTAGATCAAGACTCTGATTTGAGTTCTGTGTATCAGTTGAAATTCCAGCCATCCAATTTAACTGCTTTTGTGATTAAAAAATTTTGGAAATTTTTAATAGTGAAAAGGAGTTAAGATTTTTATGGTGCATGAGTGGTGAAAAGGTTTCTAAGATTTAGTGAAAATTGGTACATTTGGATTTAGATTTGGTGGCATTTTGGTGATTGGATAATTTTTTTTTTCATCTTGGCAAATTTATTGCTTGATACTTATATGAATGAATCCACCAAACTTGATGGAGAAAATTATGTGAATTGGAAATTCAAGTTAATGACTATTGTAGAAGGAAATAATTTGTGGTCCATTGTGAGTTGGGATGAGCCCAAACCCACTGTTGCAGGTTCTATCCCAGATTGGGAGAGAAAGGAGACAAAAGCAAAGGTGTTGCTGCGTATGTCCGTAAAGAACAACATTATTCCTCACATCAGAGATTGTAAGACATCAAAAGAAACATGGGATACACTGAAGGGTTTGTATGAAACAACAAATACAAACCGGATCTTGTTTTTGAAGACTAAGCTTTTATCTCTAAAAATGGAAGCAAATGAAAATATAAGCAATTTCATATCTCGTGTCAAAGATTTAAGTGATAAGTTAGGAGATATTGGTGAAAAGGTGTCTAGTACTGACTTAGTCACCATCATATTAAATGGCTTAGTGCAAGATTATCAACTATTTGTTTCAAGTCTTGCAGCTAGAGAGAAACCCCCTACATTTGATGAATTGACAGGAATTCTTCTACAAGAGGAGGAGAGGATGAAGAGCTTTAATTTGAGCTCCAGCAATTCAGATTTGGCATTGGTGGCCAAAGGCAAATATCCATACAGAGGCAAGCCATGGGACAAGAACAAAGGAGGAAAATTTCAAGCAAAACAAAAAGGTATGGCACAGTCTAAATTTCCAACCCATGATAAAAGAAATCATGAGTGTTATTATTGTGGCAAACCTGGGCATCATTCTAAAGATTGTTATAAAAGGAAATATAATGAGTCTAGGCAAAGAAATAGAAGGCATAATGGAAATTTTGTGGACAAAGATACCTCAATCAGTGATGGATTTAAAAATCTTAAATGTTTGTTTCTGATGTTGCATTGTCTGTGGAAAATGATGTTAAGAATGCTTGGTTTATTGATTCTGGTGCATCACTCCATATGTCTTGTAATAAGGAGTGGTTTGATGAATATCATGAAAACATTGATGGAATATATGTTTGCCTAGGAGATAACAGATCACTTAAAGTTCAAGGTTATGGAGTAATAGGTGTGAATTTGCCTAATGGACAAGAGAAACAGATTCATAATGTGATGTATGTTCCTGATATCAAAAAGAATTTAATCTCTATTTCTACTATTACTGACCGGAATTTGAAGGTGGAATTTGTTAAATCACAGCGTGTAGTGAAAGACATTCAAGATAAGTACAAAGTTATTGCCACAGGAACCAGAGTTGGAGGCTTGTATAAGTTGGATGTGACCAGGAAAAGTCATCAAGCATTGGCATCTACAAAAATATCAACAGTAGATTTATGGCATCAAAGGTATGGACATCTAAATCACAAAGATTTAATACTACTTCAAAAGAACACTATGGTTGAAGGGCTTCCTGTCTTGAAGAATGATCATGTTGAATGTGAAGCATGTGTACTTGGCAAGCAACATAGGGAGGAATTTCCTATACATAAAGAAAAAAGGCAAAGGGAAATACTTGAACTAATTCATACTGATGTATGTGGACCTATGCAAACTAGATTTATTGGTGGAACATGGTATTTTCTTATTTTTGTGGATGATAGATCTAGATATACATGGGTTTATTTCATAAGAAAGAATAGTGATGTTTTTGAGTACTTTAAAGAATTTAAGAATATGGTAGAAAAACAAACTAGTAATTACATCAAAATTTTGAGATCTGATCAAGGGGGAGAATTCAATCAACATAATTTAATCAATATTGTAAAAGCAATGGGATTCTGCAACAATTTACGGTGCCACATACACCTCAGAAAAATGGAGTTGCTGAGAGGAAAAACATAACACTAGTTGAATGTGCACGTAGTATGCTTCAAGGTAAAAATATCTCTAATGTTTTTTGCGCTGAAGCCATTAACACTGTTGTTTATTTGAAAAATAGGAGTCCAACCAAAATTTTAGAGCTTAAAACACCTTTTGAAGCATTTTATGGGTACAAACCAAAAGTGAGTCATTTAAGAGTTTTTGGTTGCAAGGCATTTGCTCATATTCCTAAAGATGAAAGAAGAAAACTTGATGCAAAGTCAATTAAGTGCATATTTATTGGTTATTGTGATAATCAGAAAGCATACAAGTTGTTTGATCCCAGTACTCATAGACTGCTTGCAAGTAGGGATGTGGTGTTTCATGAGAATGCAAATGAAGGTGATAAAATAAATAATACTAGTGTATGGCATGATATTGATGATTATGTCAAACTAAATACGAGTGTTGAACAAGAACAAGAACAAGCACAGGAACAGGTTCAAGTTCAAGAGCAAGTAGCATCAAGTAGTCATGACACTCCAAAGAGAGGAGAGGAGACTCTACAAAGCCGAAAGAAAGATGAAAGTAGTAAAACTCCAAGAAGGTCATCACGTCAAAGTCAGGTACCTGTAAAGTATAAAGATTATGCATTAATGTCTTTGGTTATGAATGTTGTAGAACCTTCAAGCTATGATGAAGCTAAAGAATATGAAGAATGGAGAGATGCAATGAATGAAGAACATAACTCTATAATGAAGAATGACACATGGGAATTAACAGAATTGCCTAAAAACAAAGTTCCCATAGGATGCAAATGGCTTTATAAATCTAAATTTAATGCTGATGGAAGTATTGATAAACATAAAGCTAGATTGGTTGCAAAAGGATATTCACAAAATGAGGGAATTGATTATGAAGATACTTTTGCACCTGTAGCTAAGTTGAACACAATTAGAATCATGATTGCATTAGCTACAAAATATAATTGGAAAATGCATTAGTTAGATGTCAAATCTGCATTTTTGAATGGCGAGTTAAAAGAAGAAGTTTATTTAGTTCAGCCTGAAGGGTTTGCAAAACAGGGACAGGAGCATCTGGTTTGCATGTTAAAGAAAGCTTTATATGGTTTGAAACAAGCACCAAGATCATGGTATGTGAAAATTGATTCTTTCTTTTATGAGAAAGGTTTTATGAGAAGCAAAAATGATCCTAACTTGTACATCAAGGAAGATGAAGGCAACAATGTTGCTTTAATATCTGTATATGTTGATGATCTTATCACTTGTATTTGAGATGAAGGATCTTGGTGAATTGCATTATTGTTTAGGTCTTGAAGTTTGGAGGGAACCTGGTAAGACACTAATCACACAAAGCAAATGTACAAGGGAAATCCTTAAAAGATTCAATATGATTGAATGCAAGGCAACATCTACTCCTTTAGAACAGAATGTCAAATTGTGTAGTGATGATGGAACCAAAGAGGTGAATGGAACTATGTACCGTCAACTGGTGGGAACTCTGAACTATCTCACCACTACCAGGCCAGATATAGCATATTCTGTCAGCATACTTAGTCAGTTCATGGCTAAGCCTTGTGAAAGCCACTGGAAAGTCAAATTGTGTAGTGATGATGGAACCAAAGAGGTGAATGGAACTATGTACCGTCAACTGGTGGGAAGTCTGAACTATCTCACCACTACCAAGCCAGATATAGCATATTCTGTCAGCATACTTAGTCAGTTCATGGCTAAGCCTTGTGAAAGCCACTGGAAAGCAGCAAATAAAGTCCTTCGATATTTGAAAGGAACACTTAATTTTGGTATTATGTATACTGATGAATTTGATGTTGAATTGGCAGGTTATTCTGATTCTGACTGGGGTGGAAATCTAGATGATAATAAATCTACTACTGGATACGTGTTCAATATTGGTTCAGGACCAATATCATGGAGCAGTAAGAAACAACCAACTGTTTCATTATCATCCACTGAAGCTGAGTATAAAGAATTACGCAGTGCTACCTGTGAAGCAATATGGATTATGAGGATACTTGAAGATGTTGGAGAAACACAAGCACCTACAGTAATCAGATGTGACAATCAAAGCACTATCAAATTGGCAAACAATCCTATATATCATGCAAGAACAAAACACATTGACACACAACATCATTTTGTAAGAGAAAAATTGCAATCCAAAGAAATTGACTTATCATATTGTAATACAAATGAAAATGTGGCTGAAATATTCACCAAGCCTCTTGGAAAGGCTAAATTTGAAATGTGTAGAAGTAAGTTGTGCGTTGTAGAAAATCCAAATTATGTTGTAAACCTAGCTGAGACTTAGACCAGTAGGCATATCAATTAAGAGTATGTTTGTTATATAGTTGGAATTAAGGGGGAGTGTTGGAAGGAACTAATTCCAACTACCCACATTATTACAACAGTCAGAATTCAAAGATGATTTAATGCAGGTTCTAGAATTCATTGACAATGGGCAAAGCTTCCTGAAGAAGCCACCGCCCCATCGAACTCCAGAAAGATCTCTGTCCTGTATAAATACCTGTTTAATCAGTGAATGAAGGCAAGTTGTTAAGTTCAAAGCTCTGTGCTGTGTTTATGTGTTTGAGTCTCTGCTCTCTGATAGTGGGCGTGGCTACGGTTGGATCTTCAGAAGTGATCATGTTAGTAGGCCTCTGTCACGACCACATTCTAACTTATACCATAAATAAAAAAATTTGTTGTTACCTAACCCCTACAAGTCACTTTCCCACCTTGACCACAAGGGATTCGGCACCATGGTATAACGTTATAATTCATGCACAAAACTTATTTCACTTTGTATTAACAGGTTATGACTTACCAACATATTGGTTTTCACGCGTGTATAGTTACGTTACACCTTACCCGCTCCAGCACTTATGCAACAACCTTAATGTATTGAATACTTGTTCATTTAACACGGCACCAGGTGGTAAGCGGATGTTAATCCAGCTCATCCATCCTGTGGCTACGTGGAAAGAAGCCATGTGAACGTTCAGAGGGTTGTACATCTATGGTTTTCGCGCCAGCCTTCCCGCTCATACGAACGATGGTGATCATTCCATCTAATCGTAGGGCTCAGATTGGTTCGAGGGTTTGGCTGGCATCATATAAGCCTCCGGGATCTTCGGCCTCAGTTCATTTGCGTCCAGAGCAAACCTCAGCTCAGCAGAACTTCCTCCGCACCGCACCAGTTCTGCCACTCTCTCTCGGGTATGATCCTCTCTGTCCATAGCAATAATATACAGGTTTACAGTCCTGCACTTTGACAATTTATTATGTAGCTCATTGAACCTTTGCTTTCCTCTATTCCAGTTAACGATGGTGTATTTTCTGTGCAGGAGGGTTTGGACTTTACAACTTCTACTGCCTGCAAGGAGAGTGTGCTGGTCCACGGTCATTCCGGGTGAGTCATCATTCTTGTAAGCGTTGTCATGTAGAGGGTACCTGTTGTTAAGTGGAATGGAGGTTTCCACAGGCCGAAACGAGACTTATGTCTTGTTATTCATGTGTTCTCAGGTCTGGATATTATTTGTTCAAGCCCTGGTTGCGATTTACAGGCGGCCCCTCCCCATGCCGGACCTGTATCTCGTGAAACCCTGAGGTTTAGCTATGTTTGTTTACGGCTACAAGCCATTTGTAAATCTGTGTAAATGGGTACTTGGAACTGAGTTCAAATCTCTGTTTCGAATTGATACAGTTAATTCAGAGTTCATATATTCAAGTATTTTGCATGTTTAATAGAACCCTTATGTTACTGTTTCTGTTACGCCCTTCTATTGGGCTATAGTCCCTTATCGGACTCCTGAAGCAAATATTGTGAATAGTTTACCTGTGTATTGAACATCTTACACTCGGCTACGACCTCTTAATGGATTAACGTTTGATTTTGTTATTACACTGCCGGCTATATCTATGCAGCTTTTGTTTATTTGATGTTCAATTTAATGTTCTCATTCATACGCTAGTGATATTCCATGGGGTTTACCCAACTGTCTGTTACTACAGTTTAATATGGTCATGCGTATGAAGTTAATGCCCTATGGGCTTACCACAATAAAGGATTTGTTCTGTTTCGAACTTGGTATGATTGTCGATTCTTTAGTTTGAAGTTATTCTATACGGCAAGATGCTCCAGTCTTTTATAAGTAGCTATATTTAATATGCATCAGTAGTCGAGCTATTATATGGTTCAGGTTTAGTATTCAAGTTCATTACCATATTTCATGTCCTCTTTAATGCGGCTGTAGGGTTAAGGCTTGCATTCGAATTAATGAATGCAAGTCGAACCCTTTTCGCCACACACAGGGTTTTATACTTGTGACCCGTGATGTCTAAGCCTGGTAAAGGCATATTGTTTAATTTCCACAGTTTCTATATCGTGTTAAACTCATATCAATGTCCTGCATGTAACGTTAATACTCATCTTGTACAGCTATGTGATATTTCCTATGGTTAAACGTTCCGCTGGGTTTTAGCTGCGAGCATAACCGTCACGGCCGTTCCGAATACTTTTACTTTCACAATGTTATTGTTTATTAAAGGCCCTTGGCCCTTCACTATGGTTTCCATGAAGTATCTTTGTGACTCATACAGTAATGACACCCGTCTGAGCACCGTTTCATGACTGTTTCTTTTTATTATTTAAGAACTGTAACTTTCTGAGACGGGTTATTTGACCACGTTCGTAGCCAATGGTTCCATTCATGCATTCATACATTTCTATTAATTAATGTTCTCTGCGGTCTCTTAACCGCTTCAGGGTTTAGTCTTAATCTGGCATTTTCTTTAAACACTCTAGTTTCTACAGCGATGAATTTAATCACGAAAACTAGTTCTGCAGGATAGACTATATGCATTAACCATATATAACAGCTACAACTATCATTGTTTAATGTCTAAAAAGGATTACTAGATAACTGTAGCATCTAATAACCAGATAAAGAAACATAAATACCTGAACCTGTCTGTATGCTATCTTCACCTGTTACTCAAGTCAGAGCTCTTTAGGAATGCATACCTGGCAATCTGCTACCGTCGTGCCTTCTTCAGGGATTCACCTGCAATGATTTTGCTCTTATCCTCCCAACCTTGAGATCCACTTCACACTGGATTCTCCCCCCGAGCAGTCTTGCAGGCCTACAGCCCTCAACAAGACACATGCACTCCTGTGCTGGGTTATCTGGTCTCTACCAGACTTAACCTCTTTCTCTGTCTGCTCTCTCCTGGAATTCTTCTCTCTGCCTGTTCCTCAACAGCCCAGAGGTTTTCCTCCAAGGCTTTTCCCTTTTGGTGAGAAGCAGTTACTTTCAGTTTTATAACTGATTTTATTTTCTTTTAATAGAAAATCCTCCTCCAGGAGGCTGCCAGCATTTCATGAATATACACATGTAAAAATAATCTGATATATTCATTTTCATAATTAACAATGTCATTTAGTAATATCAAGTCTTTCACTCATACAATTTTTACCATAGTAACTATTCAAATTACAAGTTACCCTGGGTCATCACATCTTCCCCCCCTGGGATTGGACATCGTACCGATGTCTATTCCCATTAAATAAGTTTGGGTAAACTTTCCTAATGAGTTCTTCGTCTTCCCATGTAGCCTCCTCAGGCCCATAGTGCTGCCACAACACTTTAACTTGGGTAATAACCCGTTTCCGCAGCCACACTTCTCTCCGGTCGAGAATGCTCTGTGGTTCGACCAGAACCTCGCCTTCCGGTTTGACCTGCAGGCAATCAATACTTTTAATCAGTTTCCTATTGCATGTATCTGCATAATAAAGACAACCGGATTAATTCTTACCTGCACATCTTGCCATCGAATGACATGTTTAGGATCATAGACATATTTTTTTAGCACAGAAACGTGAAACACATTATGAATCCTAATGTGACTTGGCAAGGCAAGTTGGTAGGCCACTGGCCCTACTCTAGCCAAGATCTGAAAAGGTCCAAAGTATCGAGGAGCCAGCTTGGCGCACCCACTCCACTGCAGTGTGCTCCTTCTGGTTTGAATCCTCACAAACACATGGTCGCCAACTTTGTATTCCGTGAATCTTCTTTTCCTGTCCGCAAAGCTTTTCTGTCTGTCTTGTGCAGCTTTTAGGTTTGCACGCACCTTTCTCACCATGTCTTCCATGTCTTTAAGAATTTCCGGACCCAAATTCAGCTTGTCTTCCGGTCCACCCCAACTTGAGGGTGTGTGACACTTTCGTCCATACAGGACCTCAAAGGGACTTAGCTGGGTTGAAGTGTGATACCCATTGTTATATGCAAATTCGACCAGATGTAAATACTCTTCCCATTGACTCGGTTTTAACATCACATACGCCCGCAACATGTCTTCCAACACCTGATTAACTCGCTCAGTTTGACCATCGGTCTGTGGGTGATAGGCTGTGCAAGTTCAACTGAGTCCCCAACTCAGCAAACAATGTTCTCCAAAAAGTGGAAGTAAATTTCACATCGCGGTCTGATATAATTACCTTTGGCAACCCATGCAATCGGAATATATTTTGCATAAAGAGGTGAGCAATTTGCACCGCCTTGTAAGTGGACTGCACCGGTATAAAGTGCGCTGCTTTACTCAACTTATCAACCACCACCATAATAGAGTCGTTGCCCTTTTTTGTTCGGGGCAACCCAGTTATGAAATCCATGGAAATGGTTTCCCATTTCCATTCCGGAATGGGCAAAGGCTGCAATAGTCCTGCTGGATGCTGATGTTCTGCCTTAATCTGTTGGCATTCCAAACACCGCGCCAAGTACTCAACGACCTGTTTCTTCATTCCCGGCCAATAATACTCTTTCTTGAGTGTCGTGACCATCTTTTGGTATCCCGGATGGCCAGTGTAGTGGCTGATATGGAACTCATCTAAAATCAGCCTCCTAAGGTCATTTGAATCAGGTACATACAATTTCTTATTAAAACACAGCATTCCAGCACTATCTAGTGTGTATCCTTGCGGTAATCTTTCATTAACAGATTGCTGTACCTGCTGTTTTAAGTGCTGATATTTAGAATCGCAATTTGCTGCTGCTTTTATTTGTTCAACCAGCGAATTCCGCCACTTACTAACTGAAAGTTCACATAAACAATGAACTTTTCGACTTAATGCATCTGCGACTCGGTTTTCTCTGCCCTTTAAGTGTTTTATCTCAAAATCAAATCCACTTAGGAAATCTGCCCAACAGCCTTGTCTCGCGTTCAGGGTAGGTTGGCTGAAATAATGCGTCAAACTGTGATGATCTTTTAACAACAGAAATTTCCTCCCTAAGAGGTAATGTCGCCACATTTTCAGCGCATGAATGACAGCAGCTAACTCTAAATCATAAGCAGAGTATCTTTGTTCATGCTCTTTTAGTTTCCTGGATTCATACGCTATTACTTTTCCTTCCTGCATTAATACTCCTCCCACGCCCTCCTTACTTGCATCGATGCACACCACATAATCCTTATTAGGATCAGCTATGCTCAGGATGGGTGCCGTGGTGAGTAAGTGCTTCAAGCGGTCAAAGCTTTGCTGACATTCTGGTGTCCATCTAAATACCTTCCCTTTCTTCTGCAATGAAGTGATAGGATAGGCTATCTTAGAGAAACCTTCCACAAACCTCCGGTAATAGCCAGCTAATCCCATAAAGGATCTGATATCAGAAACATCTTTGGGTATGGGCCATTCCATAATGGTTTTTATCTTTTCAGGGTCTACTGCAATTCCCTCTTTAGTAATCACGTGGCCCAAATACTGAATTTCTTCCTTGAAGAAATCACATTTGCTGAACTTAGCGTATAGTTGATGTTCTCGAAGTGTCTGTAACACCAACCTAAGGTGCTCTTCGTGTTCCTGCTGGGAACGAGAGTATACCAGAATATCGTCGATAAATAGCGGTTTTGGCAATGTCCTCATCTTTAATCCTGATCTGATGATAACCAGATCGCAAATCGATCTTGGAGAATACTTTGGCCCCTTTCACTTGATCAAAGAGTTCATCTATCCTGGGTAAAGGATACTTGTTTTTGACCGTGAGCTTATTCAACTGTCTATAATCTATACACATACGAAGGGTCCCATCTTTCTTTTTCACAAATAATACTGGAGCTCCCCAGGGTGATACGCTGGGACGGATGTACTGCTTATCCAACAGCTCTTGTAGCTGCATTTTCAACTCTGTTAGCTCTGGTACGCTCGTTCGGTATGGGGCCCGTGATATGGGTGCTGCTCCCAGTATTAGTTCTATAGTGAAATCTATGTCCCTCTTTGGAGGCAGCCCCGGTACCTCTTCAGGAAAGACATCTGTAAATTCCTGTACCACCGGGATATTGTCTAATGTGGACATCTTATCTTTCTGGTTTGCATAACCAACTTGTATGGCATAGATTTGGCACTTCTTTCTAATGCACTTAGCTAATTGAGTAGCGGTGATAGGTCGAATCTGGACAGGATGTTTAATCCCCTGCAATTCCTGCTGTTGCCCCAAATCATCCTTGTAATAAATGGTTTTGGTTTTGCAGTTCACTAATGACTAGTGCTTTTCCAGCCAATCCATACCAATAAGGATGTCATAAGAACCTAATGGGAGTACATTCAAGTCTGCTGTTACTGGCTATCCAGCTATGCTGAAAGAACAATTATTAACTTTAGCTAAAACCCGTCTCTTGGCTCCCGTAGCTAACTGTACCAACCATGGATTTTTGAACCTTTCTGGTGAAAGCTTACAATGTTCCACTACTTTTGGACTAACATAACTTAAAGTAGCTCCAGGATCAATAAGTACAGCTATAGAGAGGTTTGAGATCTTACCTTCAAACTCCACCATGCTTGGTTGGTATTCCGCTTGCCGGTCCTCCAAGGCTGCGTTAACTCTTGGTACGCTGCGTGCCACATCCCCAACAGTTGATGCTTCATGGATCTGAGATATTTGATCAACCCCTTTACGCTGTGGACAATTCTTAACGTAGTGTGGTCCTCCACACCCCCAACACTGGACTGGAGGTCTGGTTCCCTCAATCTCTGATCGGGCAGGGGGTTCGCTGATTCTGCTTTCGCTTGGCTTAGCCCGGAAGGTGCCTTTGGTTATGTTTCTGCTGATCTGACCCTTCCCAGCCCCCTTACTGCCATTTCCACGACTGCCTTTGTTGTTTCCAGCAACTCTGTTGCCTTTTCTTTCATTCCATCTTTTGTTTGGAATGTCCCCTTTTTGTTTGTTCTGCTGGTAACAAATTCTTGCCTTACGAATTGCCTCATCCATGGTTCGGGGATTGTCGAACTCAATACGTTCCCTTATATAGGCCGGTAGGCTGCTCACAAATCTCTGCACCTTAGCCTTCTCCTCCTTGATATAGGGCACATAGCGAAGCAGGGAAGTGAAGCGGTTTATGAATTCGTCCATGGACTGCTGTCCCAGGCGTAAGTCATGGAATTCTCGTGCTTTCTCATCATAGAAACGCTCGGTTAAATACCTCTGCTTAAAGTATTTCTGAAAATTTTCCCAGGTTATGCTTTGCTCACTTACTCCCTTCACAATTTTAATTTCTTCCCACCATAGGGTGGCTTTGCCCTGTAGCTGGAAAATGGCCAGCCGCGCCTTCAGATTCTGGTCATACTCTTACAGCTGGAAATACTTATTAATATTAATTAACCACGCCTCCGCTGCTTCTTCCTGCTCTCCATCGAAAAGTGGAGGTTTGATTTTTCGGAATTCTCCATGTAATTCCATTTTCTGCCTCTTTGAGGTTTGCTGCTCTTGCACGTTATCAGAATGGTCTTCCTGTTCTTCTGAAATCTCAGGTGCGTAATTCCGTTCTTTAGTTCCCCTTTGCTGTTCTGCACTAGGGTTGGCTAAGGGTGGATTTTGTTTGTCTGACAAACTTTTCAATATTCTTTCTTGCTCCATTGTCAATCGCGCATTGTCCTCACGCAGACGCGCCATCTCACTTTTCAGCTCTTGGACAGTTTGCAGTATCGCCAGATTGGTACTGCGTGTCTCAGCACCAAGCTGTACCCACAGCTCAGCATTCTCTTGAGGGATGCCGCCAGTTCCCTGCATTTCCTCCATCTTGCTTATTGACTGTTAGCAGATGGCTGTTTCTGTATGGATCTCCTAATTGGTACACAAGAAAATCAATTAGCTGCATATCGTTCCCTCATTTATACATTATAAGGTAAACTTTACTGTTCCAGAGGCCACAGTTTTGAAACCTCTGCTCTGATACCACATTGTCACGACCACATTCTAACTTATACCATAAATAAAAAATTTTGTTGCTACCTAACCCCTACAAGTCACTTTCCCACCTTGACCACAAGGGATTCGGCACCATGGTATAACGTTATAATTCATGCGCAAAACTTATTTCACTTTGTATTAACAGGTTATGACTTACCAACATATTGGTTTTCACGCGTGTATAGTTACGTTACACCTTACCCGCTCCAACACTTATGCAACAACCTTGATGTATTGAATACTTGTTCATTTAACACGACACCAGGTGGTAAGCGGATGTTAATCCAGCTCATCCATCCTGTGGCCAGGTGGAAAGAAGCCATGTGAACGTTTAGAGGGTTGTACATCTATGGTTTTCGCGCCAGCCTTTCCGCTCATACGAACGATGGTGATCATTCCATCTAATCGTAGGGCTTAGATTGGTTCGAGGGTTTGGCCGGCATCATATAAGCCACCGGGTTCTTCGGCCTCAGTTCATTTGCGTCCAGAGCGAACCTCAGCTCAGCAGAACTTCCTCCGCACCGCACCAGTTCTGCCACTCTCTCTCGGGTATGATCCTCTCTGTTCATAGCAATAATATACAGGTTTACAGTCCTGCACTTTGACAATTTATTATGTAGTTCATTGAACCTTTGCTTTCCTCTATTCCAGTTAACGATGGTGTATTTTCTGTGCAGGAGGGTTTGGACTTTACAGCTTCTACTGCCTGCAAGGAGAGTGTGCTGGTCCACGGTCATTCCGGGTGAGTCATCATTCTTGTAAGCATTGTCATGTAGAGGGTATCTGTTGTTAAGTGGAATGGAGGTTTCCACAGGCCGAAACGAGACTTATGTCTTGTTATTCATGTGTTCTCAGGTCTGGATATTATTTGTTCAAGCCCTGGTTGCGATTTACAGGCGGCCCCTCCCCATGCCGGACCTGTATCTCGTGAAACCCTGAGGTTTAGCTATGTTTGTTTACGGCTACAAGCCATTTGTAAATCTGTGTAAATGGGTACTTGGAACTGAGTTCAAATCTCTGTTTCGAATTGATACAGTTAATTCAGAGTTCATATATTCAAGTATTTTGCATGTTTAATAGAACCCTTATGTTACTGTTTCTGTTATGCCCTTCTATTGGGCTATAGTCCCTTATCGGACTCCTGAAGCAAATATTGTGAATAGTTTACTTGTGTATTGAACATCTTACGCTCGGCTACGGCCTCTTAATGGATTAACGTTTGATTTTGTTATTACACTGCCGGCTATATCTATGCAGCTTCTGTTTATTTGATGTTCAATTTAATGTTCTCATTCATACGCTAGTGATATTCCACGGGGTTTACCCAACTGTCTGTTACTACAGTTTAATATGGTCATGCGTATGAAGTTAATGCCCTATGGGCTTACCACAATAAAGGATTTGTTCTGTTTCGAACTTGGTATGATTGTCGATTCTTTAGTTTGAAGTTATTCTATACGGCAAGACGCTCCAGTCTTTTATAAGTAGCTATATTTAATATGCATCAGTAGTCGAGCTATTATATGGTTCAGGTTTAGTATTCAAGTTCATTACCATATTTCATGTCCTCTTTAATGCGGCTGTAGGGTTAAGGCTTGCATTCGAATTAATGAATGCAAGTCGAACCCTTTTCGCCACACACAGGGTTTTATACTTGTGACCCGTGATGTCTAAGCCTGGTAAAGGCATATTGTTTAATTTCCACAGTTTCTATATCGTGTTAAACTCATATCAATGTCCTGCATGTAACGTTAATACTCATCTTGTACAGCTATGTGATATTTCCTATGGTTAAACATTCCGCTGGGTTTTAGCTGCGAGCATAACCCTCATGGCCGTTCCGAATACTTTTACTTTCACAATGTTATTGTTTATTAAAGGCCCTCGGCCCTTCACTATGGTTTCCATGAAGTATCTTTGTGACTCATACAGTAATGACACCCGTCTGAGCACCGTTTCATGACTGTTTCTTTTTATTATTTAAGAACTGTAACTCTCTGAGACGGGTTATTTGACCACGTTCGTAGCCAATGGTTCCATTCATGCATTTCTATTCATTAATGTTCTCTGCGGTCTCTTAACCGCTTCAGGGTTTAGTCTTAATCTGGCATTTTCTTTAAACACTCTAGTTTCTACAGCGATGAATTTAATCACGAAAACTAGTTCTGCAGGATAGACTATATGCATTAACCATATATAACAGCTACAACTATTATTGTTTAATGTCTAAAAAGGATTACTAGATAACTGTAGCATCTAATAACCAGATAAAGAAACATAAATACCTGAACCTGTCTGTATGCTATCTTCACCTGTTACTCAAGTCAGAGCTCTTTAGGAATGCGTACCTGGCAATCTGCTACCGTCGTGCCTTCTTCAGGGATTCACCTGCAATGATTTTGCTCTTATCCTCCCAACCTTGAAATCCACTTCACACTGGATTCTCCCCCCGAGCAGTCTTGCAAGCCTACAGCCCTCAACAAGACACATGCACTCCTGTGCTGGGTTATCTGGTCTCTACCAGACTTAACCTCTTTCTCTGTCTGCTCTCTCCTGGAATTCTTCTCTCTGCCTGTTCCTCAACAGCCCAGAAGTTTTCCTCCAAGGCTTTTCCCTTTGGGTGAGAAGCAGTTACTTTCAGTTTTATAACTGATTTTATTTTATTTTAATAGAAAATCCTCCTCCAGGAAGCTGCCAGCATTTCATGAATATACACATGTAAAAATAATCTGATATATTCATTTTCATAATTAACAATGTCATTTAGTAATATCAAGTCTTTCACTCATACAATTTTTACCATAGTAACTATTCAAATTACAAGTTACCCTGGGTCATCACAGCCTCACATTCAAACGCAAATGGCAGAACAAGCGCAAGGCAGAGGGGAAGCCGTATGACAAGCCAAACATTGTGACTGGTGCAAATGTGAAGATAACATTGATATTCTCTAACTCTATAAGTTGAGTTGTATCAATTAGATTTATCCCAAAAATCCATTTGGGCTTATACAGTTCATTGTATCAATTAGATTAGCCTAGATCGATCTTTTGGTCTGATATGCACATAGATATTGCTTCTCAATTATATTAAAACCCAAATCCATTAAGATGCCTGCCTGATAGGCTCGTAGTGGTTGATGAAAAAGTTACATATGTGGAGCTTACAACCTCCAGGACTGAGATGGGTTTAGCTTGCCCAAATATTTATAAAATTTAGGCGATTTTTTTTTAAGTTCAATACTTTTTACTAATATTTGTACTGCACACCAATTGCAGGTGTGTTGGGAGAAATTTGCTCGTTATTTTGAAGTAGAGTTAAAGGAAGTTAAACTGCGGCAGGGTTACTATGTCATGAACCCTGTCAAGGCTGTTGAGATGGTGGATGAGAACACCATTTGTGTGGCAGCCATCTTGGATTACACATATAATGGAGAGTTCGAGGATGTCAAGCTGTTGAATGATCTTCTTATTCAGAAAAACAAGGAAACAGGGTGAGTTCAAAAAAATCTTCTGAAATTTTTCAATTTGCCATCCATATGGGACTTTAAAGCATAATCAATTTAACCAAGATATTCCATTCATTTATATTTTAAACCTAATGCATATCTGTCCAGCACCCAAATTATTACAGGATCAGTGTCTGTAGCTATTTTTTTAATCTGGCTCCAGTTTAATTAATTAATTTAGATGGTAGATTCCAAAAATATGTCAGGAGTATTTATTTATATTTTAGACCTAAAACATATCTTTTAAGTACTAAATTATTATAATTTTATTTTTAAATAATTTGGCATTATAAATTTTAAAAATATTTCAAAATTTAAATCTATAAAAAAAATTAAATTCTTTCTATTATCAAATTCTAAAATTTTTTCAAATTCAAAATTCAGATTCCATTTAAATTATAAATCACCAATTTATTACAAGATCATTGTTGGTAGGTATTATTATTATTAATCTGGCTCCAGTTTAATTAGGTAATTTAGATGGTAGATTCCAAAAATATTTCAGAGTCGGGCTGGACAGGAGAATTTATTTATATTTTAAACCTAAAACATATCCTTTTACAAAATTACTCTGTAAGTAAATTTGGTCATTGTAAATTCTAAAAATAATTTGGTCATTGTAAATTCTAAAAATATTTCAAAATTTAATTCTATAAAAAAAGAAATTAATTAATTTTTATTTATCAAATTCTAAAATATTATCAAAATTCAGACACCATCCAGATTGTACAATGCCATCAGTTCCCTGCCTCTTTCCACCCCACTTTGAATACCCAAATGCTGTCGACACGCTAGTCCTTATGCCGTTTGATATTTTGCCAGCCTCTGCTTCCCGTTTTTCTTTGTGGGCCATACATTGCGTCCTATCCAGCCGGACATGCACTTTATCGATTTAAACCATTGCACTTTATTGATTTAAATTATTGGTTTTGGACAAGTTTATTGTCTGGACGGTTAATCCAGTTTGGGAAGAGTAAAAAACATTTAACAAATTTTGTAAAAAAATATTTAAATCATGTTTTTGAAATAGCAATAGATTTAACATTAAAACATCCCAAATCTTAAAATTTAACAATTTTAATTTAAATTTATAAAAGTCCATACCAAAATTTATCAAAATATTACCTAAATTTTCAATGAAAAAACCTTGGTTTTCTCTGGGGAAAGAATCTTTGAATTAAATTCTTGACATTGGCCGCCTGCAGGGGCCGGCCAGATAATTGCTCAATGTTACCAGCTCACACGTCTGGTTTTCGAGGTCAGTTGTTGCCCATCAAACTTTTATTATTTTTATTTCATTCACTTGTAATTTCTGTGAAGGTGCTGTATGTGATGCGTCTTGAATTGTTTGTTTGAGCAGGGGTATCGGAACATCATGCGTAACTGCGCAGCAAACGCCAAGGCTCTGGCCGATGGTTTGGTGAGGACCGGACGGTTCAACATACTGTCGAAAGAGGTGGTGGTCCCTCTAGTGGCGTTTTCGCTCAAGGACAGTAGCAGGCACGATGTGTATGAGATTTCTGACCACCTGAGAAGGTTCGGGTGGATAGTGCCCGCCTACACCATGGCTCCCGACGCACAGCACGTAACCCTTCTGCGCGTCGTGAGTCGCGAAGATTTCAACCGCAGTCTCGCAGAACGAATAGTTCGGGACATAGAGAAAGTGTTGCGGGAACTTGACGCGCTTCCTTCAAAGATAGTGAGGGAAGTGACGGCATCTCTGGTAGAAAGCCATTCTGAACTCAAAGAAGATAAAGATATAGAGGAGACTGCGAGGTTGAAGTCGTGTTATGTGGTGGACGAGATTGTTAGCTGTTGCAGAGCGGCTGAAGAGAAGAAAATTTGTTTTTGTTGAGCGGAAGCCCAATACTTCTGAGCCCTATACTTCATCGCTTATGCTTGCAAGCAAACTCGCCAAAACACACGCCAAGGATTTTAATTCAAATATGACTATTATTCCAAGAGTTTAACTCTGCATTATCTTCTAGGTTTCATACGGAAACCTAGAGGCCAAAGGTCCCAAGACCATAAAAGATTCCTCAGTCTATGTTTTAGTAACAAAGTTACATTTGTTTATGGAGAGCTTTCAAATGTCAAGTTTTAAGCTTGTAAAACTCAAAAAGGTCTAAATCCTGAGAGCATGATATGTAAAATGCTATGGATATTCTATTGGATAATTTGTCACTATAACTCTAATAAAAATAAACTAAATCTATTTACAATGAGGGTTAATTTCCTTAAATTCTAGATTTATTAATTACTATTTTATGGTTATGTATATAATAGATAAAATGTAGAAAATAGAGAACAATAAAATATAATCACAAAACAACCACAATGACCACAAGATATGGCTTGAGAAATCCTTAAAAGATAAAGCCCTCAAAGGTGAGGTTTCTCTACTCTCTTTTGCCGAGAATGAAAATAATGCAAGTACAATGGAAAATAATACAATAATGTTTGTGGAGTTACTTGAGACATGTGGCCTAATAGGATGCTAGAGACTCTAAAACTCCTTTGTTCTGCCCTCTAACTCCCACTCCAAAGTTGTCTTACTCTATTGTGGAATAAGATATAATAAAAAATAAATGGAACCCCTTTTCCTCCTAGTGGCTTGGTTATAACATAGCCTTATAACCAACTAGAGGTCATGTTTGACTCCTTCAACTCTCAACTAGAGTTACAAATTTGACCCTTCTAGAGTTTTCTTCATAGTCCAGATGTGGCTAGCCACTTTTACATGAGTAATGGGGGCTCACATGGCATGCTCTCCAACGTTGGTGGTCAAACATGAAGTTCAATTTCTAGGTGGCATAACATTTTCATATGAACTTTGATTGACATCTTTCTTGCATCATTGGGATGGAGTTTGATTGCAAAAAAACTCGTGCAAGTGAGAATTTTTGGACTAAAGCATCAAGATGGATGAAAAATAATGATCATCCCTACCCATTTTTAAGTCATTGATTCCCCAAAAGATTTTACTAAATGAGGTGAGGAAATTTTCCCCTACATTCTACTTGGAGCATCATTTTGCTTTACTTAGGAGTTTTCCTTTCAACCAAAATTTCTAAAGCTCATGCTACCCCTGTCTTGTAGTTTTCAATCTCTTCTAAAAAAGTGTGTCCTCTTGCAATTGTAATTAGGCATCTGCAACTAGGTCTTCTATGGAAGGTACGATCTGTTCCTCTTCTTAATCCAACATGAAAGACTCATACAGTTTGAGTTTTTCCACATTCGCCATTGAGTAAATGTGCGTGTGTGGGGGTAGACTGAGTCTGCAAGCATTATCTCCCACCTTTTTTAGCATCTCAAAAAGACTATGTCATAGAGCCTTGATTTTCTTACTAGGATTGTGTAGCCTCTTCTTATTCAATTGTAACCATACTTCAACTCCCACTCTAAATGACTTCTTTACTTTGTGTTGATCATGCTTTCCCTTGCATTTATTATGGGACTTCTTCACTGCTTCCTACGCTTGTAAATGGATCTGCCTAATTTTCTCAACAAAAATATATACTCTTAAAGCATCCCCTATGAGATCCTCCTTCGCTCCTTCTTTTTTGTACATACACAACATCCAAAGGTGAATGTGGAAAATATCCAAAATAAGTTTCAAATGGGATCTTACCAACTAAAGTGTGGACTACTCTATAAGAGCGTGTATATAGACCATGATTCATCCTAAGTTTTAGATGCTTTTGATTGTAGCCCCTTAAAATTTGTACCAAACTCTTATTGACTACTTTTGTTTGCCCACCTAATTGTGGATGGAATGTCATATACCTCTTCAATTTTATGTCCATCTTCTCCCATAATTCAGTCCAAAATACATCAAGAAATTTGATGTCCCTATCTAAAATTATACTCCTTGGTATATCAAAGTGCACATATTCAAAGAACAAGTTTGTTGCTTCTTAGCTTGGGTGAAAGCATGAAGATGGGTTACACTTTTGGGCCAAATGTGGCAATGAAATTTCAAGTTATTGTATCAAATTTCACCCCTCAAAATTCATATAAGGATTATGAGTTTTGATTTGGAGTAACAAAGATAATATGTGGATAATTATGTTGTTGTCCTAATGATATTTTTTTCAAAAAAATTTAGTGTTGTATATTCTCTCAATTTTCCATTAAATGTAATATATGCCACTGCAATTTTTTGCAAAACTTAAGAGGTATGTGTGTGTTCACATAGCATAACTTAGTCTAGAGAACTAAGTTTTTCATATTAAAAATTTATTTTTGCAAAATTGTATTTTTTATTATTTTTCAAAGTTGGAAAAGTAATATTTCAATTGGATTTTGGAGACACGTTTTCACATAATATTTTTTTCAGCTCTTTAAATAAATTGAAAAACCAAAAGTACCCTTTTGAAGAGGACTCGTAAATGAAGACTATGGTAGTTTTTGAATTTTTTTGTTGTGTATATTTTATGTTATTGATTTTTTATTTGGCCCCTTTGAAAATGCCCAAAAAATTTCAAGTGTTATGTTTAAAAGAAATTAGATGAAAAATATCATATGAATTGGAATTTACATCTATGGAAATAAATGCGCACAAGGAAGTGGGTTTGATACATGATGTACTCTGATTAATTTCTTAAAGATGCATGGTATTTGTAATTCTCGATTCAGACTGCGATAGTTCCCCTTCTTCTCCTTCTGGGCATGATATGCCAGTGCATGTTTGCTTTGGGATTTTCCAATCTCCACTACTCCTCCTTCTTCTATGCCCTCTCACTGTCTTATTTTCTAAACTCCACTCTACTGTTGACATTGATGCCGACCTCTCTCCTCTAACACTACCTCCTTGAAACCTCCTACCAATTTGCAAAACTCCTTCCTCTAACTTCATCACACTTCTCTTCTCTCATGCTACTCTAGTAAACTACCTTGGCATACCCGTTCTATTCTCCTATACAAGGACCTCTTGCACCTCCTTCATTCCTTATTTTTTTTTCCTCCTACATCTTGGTCCTACCTCTTCAGATTACGACTCCACCACCCTCTAGCTCACCTTGAGTGCACAAGGGGTCTAGCTGCTCATGATGTCAAACTCCATCTTGAATACACCTTTGTCACACAACAACATTTTCATAAATGTTGGAAATTCTTAGATAAAGCATCCTTGTGGAACTCCCAAACAATTGCCTTCAATAGTTGTATATGGAACAATATCCTCAATTTTGTGATATACCTTCCAATTACACTTTCTAGCCAAAAGTTGACAACCTGCGTGATCTGGTTATCCACTAATTGGACTCTCCAGACTTGTTTAGGAGTCTAAGTCTTATGCTCTCCCAATCTCTAATGCGGTTTTTAGTCTTTCTACCTTCAAATCCACCTTGCAATTAATTTTGGAAATTCATATAAGAAAATTTCTTAAAGAGCTTCGACAAACATGTATGTCTCCAGCCATCTTTCAATACTAATCTTATGGTTCCCATTTTTTCTTGCAACAAATTAACGCACTCTAGTTTTGGACCACCTACTAATTTTTTCTTTGGTGGGATTCCACATCCCCTTCACTGCTAAATACTGATCCTAACAACGGAACCATTTTTTGGCACTTTACAATCTATTTTTAACCCAGGTTGTTATGTGTAGCGTGATTAATAAAGTCTCTAATGGTATTGGCCCTTGCGACAATGCCTTTGAAGCAGGTAAGGTATCACTCAAGGGCCCTAAAGGGGGTTGTGAGAAACAAATTTTTGAAATTGAGAAGGGGATATGATTCCAGTTGATGCCATATCCGTAAGAGATCAAACTCCTTAACACCCAACAACTCCATTCACTACCCTTAAAGTGCAAACAATATGCTATCCATAATAGAATTCAACAAAAAAAACAATAAAGAAGAAGAAAGGAGGCCGTGAATCCCCATACTAGAACCAACAACTTATCCATTTGTCATTCCCAATCATAAACACAACTTACAAAAACCTGGTAGCAATGACATTAGAAAAACGATAAAGACGTTAAAACATTGGACAACAAAAGAGTGACAAACATTTCCCAATGCTTCCTTCTATTAATTCAGAACAACTAAATACAACACATGTGCCCAGTTCTTATCAAAATCCATGGCTCACTAGCTTACAAAGATCATAGTTACAATATAGAACTTGAAAAACCCTAACAAACCCAAAACCTAACTAAGAGTTGTTCCCAACAAGCATAAAGTTTGAACCCTTAGGAAAATCGACTCTCTCTAATTTATACATAATTACAGTGGTAGAATTACTCAAGAAAATTTATGGTGAAAGCTAATTAGCCATAAATATTGTACAATTTAGCATGATTTACTAAGAGATATTTCGAGCCAATATTTTGTTCAAACTGGGTTTTTCCCACCATGCTACTCCTTTGCAACTTTTCCCTTGCTGATTACATAGTTTTCCATACTTATCGTTGTCTCATGCTCTTACCTCATCTGTGTGACGCTTTTGCAAGCTATGCTTTGCTTTTCTATATGCGCGCGCAATCCAAAACTTCAAAGCTTGCCTCCAACATTGTGCCACATGACAAACGTTATTATAATAAAACAAATATTTTATTTAAAATGCAGGTGTTATAACGAGTTACCAAATGGGGAAGGTCTATGGGATTAGGTCTATGGGCTTGACCCTAATACCTCCCGCCAACCTAAATTCTATTCCAAACCAGCGAATAGTCCATGTGATGACGATTATGAATAGTTTAAACACAACTAATTATAAACTTTACGCATCAAGTATAATGGAATGTTGTAATTCCCACAAATTTGACACTGGGTTGGGTACACCCCCAATGCTTTATAAACAAATCGACTTGCCAATGTACTACAACATGTTTTTATGTATAGAAGGTCGAACCACTGTCTTTTAAGGCCTAATTTAGACTACTTGTGATATAAAAATCAATGCTTTTCCCCTTTTGGAGATCAAAAAGAGGGAGTGGTCATTGACATAGGTTCTTAAGGTCATTGTGTAGCTGTAAAGCATTGTTTTGTGATAGAAAGGCCAAACCCTTTGCTTATATTTATGAGTTTATCACTATGTATGTGGTAAATACACTCATTTTTTTCCCTTTTGGAGATCAAAGAAATGAAAGAGTGTTTTCTAGGGCTTTTAGAGGCTATTGTACAATTGCAGAATAAAGAGACAACTTCTGAGATTGAGGATTTTGATGTAAATTTGTCATTTTTTCATCATTATTGAAGAGGCCACTCCATTGGAAGTGGATATGGAGACGTATGCCACACGGTGAGCTCCGTTATCAATCTCATTCGTATTTCAAATTATATTATTCTTTTACCAAGACAAAGTTTTGCTTTCAATTTACACCAAGTTCATGGGTTTTATTATTTCTCACATAATCAAGATTATCATTTTATTCCTAGTGAAATCCCTCCGAGGTCATTTTGATTTATGGCCCTTGTCCTCTCGGTTCAAAATGAAATCAAAATCTATAATGCTATCACATTTCTATTTATGAAATGTTTGCACTCGTCTCAATTTTTCAACAAGGCAAATTTCAATTTTCTTCATTAATATTGAAGCATAACAAAATTTTGAAATTTTATCACTTATACTTCCCACAACATTGTTTTATTTGTATTGATATGTTTTTTTTTTTTTTTTTTTTCAAATTTTACCTTAAAAAAAAATCTTTAAAAATATATTCATATTCAAAAAAAAATAAAAATAAAAAACTCAACAAACTTATACTTACAAACATGTTTTTTCTTGCATCATTCTCTCACTACATACCTATAAGCCAAGTTAAAAGCATAATATTACATTCACATTAGAATTTATGCTTGCATCATTTCATAATAAATTCATATTTTTTTTCAACATACTTCTTTTATATAGATTTTGCCACATAAATATGAAGAATAATGGTTCAAAACATTATAAAATTATTAAACTTTAATAAAGTTGTTGGACACCTAATCCTCTAAGGGTTGGTGTGGAAGCTGAATAGTCTAAGGAAGTCCAAGAGACCTTGGAATATGAAACCAAAAATCATATGAATGTAGTATAATTGTATATCATTTGTTAATAATATATACTCTTTCATGCTTATGATTTATCTTGTGTTTTTGCCATGTATGTGTTTAACATGGTATCAGAGCTGCCGTTAGGCCTGGGAATTTTCAGATATTGTCAACGTTGCATTCTTTCCAGAATTTGTCTGCCATTTCCCTATTTATAGAAATATACTAATGCTGCTCTACTGCACCTGGGTGCTCTAGCAAACCGTTTCATTTTGTGAATGTATATGCATTGAATCTCTTTCTGTTATGTGCGCTAGTTCATATGCTGAATGTATATGCATTGTATTCATGTATGTATTCAAGTTTGTTTCTCTGTCTATCGGTTGCTCCTGCCCTGTCAGAAATCTTCTATTCTAAGCCCTGTCAAAATTTTGCTATTGAGCGTTGGTTGAATTGTTGTGCACTGTGTTATTACCACAATCAACTTCGGCTCCTACACATAGTTCATACCTTGAGCCCCTTGCTCTCCCCACTGCACAGATCTTCGAGCCTCGGAGTTGACATCCCTGGGCACCTATCAACCCGCACTGTATACGTATATATTAAAGTTTTGTATTTTATCAATTTTTCAAGGTGTATCTCCCTAAACAATTGACACTAGCAGAGTTGGTTCAACTCCCATACCAGTCCTCATTGCCCCATTTGACTCCTTTCCATGCTGCAATAATGGCATAAGATCCGACCCCATTTTTTGGCTTCCCACTCTGCCTTGTAACTCCTAGTCTGTCATATTTGTCATTATTCTATCACTGCACATAGTTTGTTTTTCAATCCACATAGTTATTCTAAAAAATAATTAGAAGCAAAGTTTGATTACTCACTGTACCATGATATAACTTTTATTTTACATTATATTTTGAACCGCTTATTAAACTTCCATATCATTTGTCAACAACGAACAACGAACAACTCAAGAGACACATCGAACAGACACAATGAACGACCTAAGACAACGAACATGAACAATGAATAGGAACAAACGAAGAAGTGAATGACGACCACAGTGGGGAGCACAATGACCACAATGGGGAGCACACAACGGGACCACAGAGCGAGACCACTGTCCAACGACCACGAGACCAGTGACTATAGGTGTTTCAGATCCACATCTCTCTTTTTAAGATTATTTTCTTCTATGCATTACTGGAGTTTCAAGCTGGAAAAAAAATGATAACCTTTCAAACGTGGCCCCTTACAACTTTTATTAAAACCCATGTAACCGACAAGTAAAGTGTTAAGTTAACCAGATACGGGGACAATGGGGCCTAGTGCATAAAAAACACCTATTTTGGTGGAAACTAAATACAGAGGGAACATAGAGGTAAGAAAAAACACTTCAAACAAGTGGGAGGTAACAGGTGGGTATCAAAGGAAAATACTACATTCAGTACTAAGGAGAATTTTGGAGGAAGGGAGGTGCACATTTTGGAATTCTAATCTCCAAATCTCAAGAGGGGATAGGGAGCTATACTGCAACACTATTGTGGAGAGTATAAGTGGGAAATGGAATCCCTTTCTCCGTGAGTTTTATCAAGCGAATGCATTTGGCATAAATGAGAGAGTGATCTTTTTGAATGAAAAATAGTACAAGGGGATTTTACGATGCATGTGGAACAAAAAGTTGAGACAGTCACAGAGAAAACAACTCACTTGGATCTTACCAAAAACAACTAAAAACAATACAAATTTCACGACTAAAATGCATTTGTTAGTAGAAGGGAAGACAAACCAAGATGGAGATATTAGCAAGAATAAATAGGTCTTATCAAAACAAAAGGAACCTAGGACAAATCAAAACGAAAGTGAAGACATTCCAGCAAATAGAGAAGAGAGAAAGTAAGGACACATACAACCCCATAACCACTCCACTATTGTGGTTGTTAGAGCTCTATGTAAGCGAACTCATGAAGATGAAAAAAAGAATTGACTATATTGAGCTAAAGGCGAAAAATGAAGTTTTCGAATTAAAAGAAATTTCGAGATTCAATCAAAAATTTGAAAGGGATCCTCGATTAGGATGCGGGTTGTTGTCACTCAAGCCAAGTTGGGTGCAGATACGCGTAGTACTAGGGCAATAATCATTATCGTCCCCCACATGCTCAAGGCAAGGGGTGCGGTGTCCTTCGGCATGAATTCCTGTTTGGTAAGTGGGCAAGGTGGCGGGGAAGGGAATAAGGTAGGGTGGTGGAGTAGGCGAGGCCATTTGACGTGCAGTTCAGGTGGGAAAGGACGTGGAGAAGGGTGGTGATACAAAGCAGGGGAAGGTCGATGGAAAGAGAGGAACCTTGGTTGCGGACATACGCCTGTAGAAACCGAGTATGTATTTTGGCCTTGTGTCAGCATTGAATCAATGTTCTGGTTGGGGTTCTGCTGGGGGGAAGGGAGGGGTATGCGTCCGAAGCAATGGGGAATAGAATGCTACTGGTGGAAATGGGGGTGGCAATCGCATGCCATGGTCGAGTTTTGCATATATATTTTCTCCCAATTGGGTCAGAACCATGGTTGTAGGGGGGGGAAGTGGGCTGTGGGGCTATGAGGGTCTGTGCTTTTTATTTAAGGCTAAGGGGACATGGGATAGAGGCACCGCAATTCTAGAGGGGCTGGGGGTTGTAGAGAGAGGTAGGGATACACTGAGGGTAGGGGGATGGGGCTGCAACCATGGTAGTAGTTTGCATAGAAACCATTAGGATAGTTGGAACCCATATGACCTTGAAGGCAAAGCCATGGACCCTGTGTGGAAAACTTGCTGGAGGGACACGAAAGGCCAAGCCATTTCTCTGCGGGCTAAGGGAGCAAGAAGTTGGAATCACTGCAAGTGTCCTACCAGATTTAGGAAGGGCCTATGGGCTCGACTTGAAACGCAGCGGGACAACCAGCATATAATCCATAGTAAGGGGGTAGGGAATAATGACGGGCCTTAGGGTAAGAGTCTGAAACCCCCATATGGTATCTGCAGGCTTTGGGCTATCATTGTACACACGCAGAGAGGTATGGGGGAGAGGAAATTCATGCTTGAGAAAGGTGGTGTGTTAAGAAAATTTTGATGAATGTAACTTCTACATGGTGTCATTAGGGCTCTCCCAAACAAGTCATGGTCCGAGCAACAAGAGGCCGCGAGTGCAATAGGAGAGGCCTAGCCCCCTGGACAGACAAGGTGCTGAGCACATTGAAAATTCATAGGGGTTGTAAATTTGTAGAGCATCTCATCGCTGAAGTAGCAGCGGCATATTGTGAAGGGACGGATGCTAGCATTCAGAAGTTGATGGAAGAATGGGAAGAGCAGGTAAAACAAGAAAGAGAGACTAAGGACGAGATGGACAATTGAAGGACTTTTGTTCTAGATCCAAGGAAACTCGAGGGAGAATCAAAAAGTTTAAACAAATGCTTTACCAGTACTAGTTAATGAAGGGTCTACTCGGTAAGGCGATGGAAATTTTTTTTGTTGGGATGGTGGTGACAGTCCAGGGACTGCTAAATTACAAGAAAGACATGGAGAAAATTCTATTCCAACTACACAAACAGGACGTCAGGATAGATAGAATTGACCGCCACATTCCTTGCATTCTGGAGCTATATGGTATGCCAAGGGCTACTGCTGAAGATCATGCTCCCGCTGCCATCTTCCTTAGAGGAATACAAGGACTAGACTCCCCCATGCATAATCTTGGTTTATGTGGTTAGATTTTAATTTTTATGTTGCATATGTTATTTTTTACAGTTATGTAGTGTCTGGACATGAGATAGAGACATATCTAGCCTGGATAGAAAGACTAAAACATTTCTTTGTTTGGATGGCTTATAATGATGACTGGTGGCCAACAGACTTGGTTTCCCCTCGAGGCAAGTTGAGGCCACCTGGTTAATCTGTGTGGTGTAAATTTGCTTACTATATAATAGAAAATGGAATGGACCTGCCAAGGTTAACAAAAAAAAAGATTGAAAGGGAAAACAAGGTTCTCAAAGAGCAGGTAATAAGCTTACAAAACAATTTGGAAAGAGGGCAACAAGAGTTGACCATGCTAAAACAAGAGATAGAACAAACGAAGGAAATAGAAGAAAAATACACAAGGATAAGGAAAAATAACAAAGGAAATCAAATGGAAAACATTCAATCAACAAGTGCAAACTTGGAAATGAGAGAAATCAAATTAAAGCAACAAAAAAAAGAAGCTAAGTCTTGGGCTCAAGTGGTAAAGGAACTGTTGGTTGAGAAAAAAGAAACTATGGAGAGACAAATCAAGAGGCAAATAAGAGAAGAAAAAGATAGGCAAGACAAGGCCACAAATGTCATCATTAAAGGCTTGAAATATTGTGGAGAAAAAAGGAACAACAAATATTTTAGCAAAGGATTTTCTCAAGGAAAAGTTGAACTGGACATGTTATATTCAGCAAGCAAATAGGATTGGTAAGAAGGAAAAAGATCGAAGGGGTAGACATGTTAGAGTTTCATTAAAAATTATAGAAGACAAGATGGATATCCTAAAGAATATAGGGCTACTTAGAGGCACTCATATTCATCTAGATGATGACTTGACACTTGAACAACAAGACGAGCGAAGGAAGGAGAAAGTGAAATCAACAAGAGATGTGGGAAAATGGCATGGCTGAAAAATGGGAAAGCCTAGGGCAGCGAGCACTTAACAAATCAAAAATAGGGATTCAGGCCCCCCTGGGAGTATCTAAACATGGTGAGTTGGAATTGTAGAGGTTACCCATGGAGGAGAGGACTGAGATTGGGGTCCATAGCAGAAGGGAAAGACATCATTATTTTTATAGAAACTCATGAGCATGATGGTTGCAGGGTTCAAGAATTCGAAGGATACAATACAATTCCAGTGTGGAATGAAGAGACTGGTATAGGGAAAGGGCATGGAGGGATCACCGTTCTAATAAGAGAAATGTGGAATGGAATAGTGAAAGTGAAAAAAGAGGATCCAAATAAGAAATTCATAATTGGCTAAATATAACAGACAACATTCAGGCTCGATGCATGTTACTTTGCCCCAAAAAACTCAAATTTCTACAAGAAGGCAAACTTAGATAAAGAAGATCCTTATGTGTCTTTAAAAAGTGATATTGTTGCTTTCAAGAGCTTAGGAAATATAGTTCTAATCAGCGAATTTAATGCCAGGACAACAAACAAGCAGTGTATTTAGTTGGGAAGCAATGGGAATTTGGACAACAATCCTCTTTGGTTAGAGGAGAACAAAGAGCACACATGGAAAATGACTTATCAAGATGGGAAAGGGAGTGTGTCACAATTTGGCATTGTGTTGTTAGGCTTGTGTAGCCTCTATGACATGGTAATTTTTAATGGCATGAAAGATTTGACAACATCCCGTGGCATCACATTTAAAACATACAATGGTCAAAGTGTGGTGGACTATGTAATATACTCTTAGAGCTCTATTTGCAATTTGTTAGAGTTCGGTATTGAGGATTGTCTTATTGAGATGAAACTTGAGCATATGCCTCTATGTATTAAGTTGGGTATACACACAAGTGAGATATAAGAAGGGCAGACCCAACAATGCCATAAGAAAGTGCATGCAAATGGAAGGATCCTCATAAATAAATAAAACCAAGAGCTCTTTGTTGCTGCTCTAGAACAACACATTCAGTGTGAAGAAACAACTCAGAAAACAAGGAAGACAATGCAGAAATAGAATGTATTGGCAACAATATGATGATCCCTCTAATCCACAAAGTCTTAAACATGTGTAAAAGATCTTCGCCTAAGAAGAGGGTCTCAAACAATTTTCCAACTAATCCTTGGTATGATGAAGAGTGTAAGACTGCTAAAAGATCCCTTAAGGAGAAGATGGTAGACAATGAAAGAAGGAAAGAGTATAAAAATACTATTAAAAAAAAAAGAAAAAGAAATTTATATGATTTCAAGGAGAAATGAATTAATCTCTTTGGGAAAGCACAACCCCAAAGGATTCTAGCAAGAACTGCAACAAAAGAGAAAGAGAAAGAAAATAGATAATAATATCTCGGATACTCATTGGCTAGAATATGCAAAGCTCCTCTATGTGGGAAAACATGAGAAAATTAGCCCCCCCATAATGAGCTCTAAAACTGTGTTATTTTTAGAGGAGGATGTTAAGCGTGGTATAAAATATCTAGCATGTGGTAAAGCCCAAGGCATTGATGAGTTACATGCATAATTTTTAAAATGTGGTGTTGAGATCTTGGCCCAAATCATCAAAAGGATCTTCAACAACATCATGTGAGACAATTTTCCAATTGAATGGACAACAAATGTTGCTATCCCTCTTTACAAAAGTGGAGACGCCAATAATTCGTCTAATTATTGCACTATTATGGTCAATCCTCTTCTTGGAAAATTGTTTGAGAGCATGATGGAGCGTTGAATCAACAGTTGGATAGAAAAAGAGGGGAAAGAGCAAAAGGATAGGCTTTTTTAGACCATGGCATGCTACAATTGATCATTGCATCACTCTTAGGCACTTCATCAAAAAAGTATGGGGCATTTAGGGTGGGGAAGCGTTTTGTTTCTTTGTTGATTTCAAAAAATCTTTTGACATTGTTCGTAGGGATAAGCTTTGGAGAAGAATGGAAGAGATTGGAATCCCAAATGAAAATAGATCTACTATCCATAAATTGTATGAGAAAGCGAGTGCTAAAATCGGAACTAAAGAGGGCTTCTCAAAATGCTTTGGTAGTGACATTGGGGTCAAGCAGGGGTGCCCCCTTTCCCACACTCTATTTAGTTTATATATTAATAAACTATAAGAATGGCTAAACACCACTGACGGAGAGGGGATTCAACTAGCGGGTTATGTGGTGAAGCTACTTTTGTATGTTGACGATTTTATCCTAATTGCAAAATCTGCTCATGGTCTAAGAGAGAATTTGAAGGCCTTAGGGCTAATCTGCAGGAGGTTGGGATGCAAGTAAACACTAGCAAAACCAAAGTCCTGATCTTCTCTTTGAAACAGAAAAAGGAGCAGATTAGCTTTATATTCGAGGAAAAACCCTTGGAGATAATGGAAGAGCACAAGTACCTAGGAATTGTTTTTCATAATAGGCTCAGTTGGGAGACATGCATAACTAAAAGGATCCAAGGGGGTTGGAGAGCTTCTTATCTTCTTCAAAATAGATGTAGGAAAGCATAATTATGGCACTGGAAAACGAAGAAAACTCTTTTTGGAGTGTTGGTTACCTCAGTTAGCCTTTATGGATGTGAAGTTTGGGAGAGCAACATGTCAAATCACAAGTGGAGACACCTAGAAAGAATTCAAAAACACGTAATCATTAGTAACCTCAAAGTCAAGTAATTGGTCCCATATGAGATCCTACTCATTAAGGTTGGAGTGTTCCCGATGGAGGCTTCAACAATCATTCATTTTTTAATTTACTTAAAAAAGGTGGAAAACATGTATGCACATCATTGGCCCAAGATGATTGTTGCAAAGGAACTAAAGCGTAGGAAGAAAACTTGGAGGAAGAAAAATGACAAGTGGATGAGCAAATGGGGAATTAATTCGCAAGATTGTCCTAATTCTAAAGAGGAGATGAAAAATTGGGTGCTTGAAAAATTCAGGTCTACCATGTGGAAAAAATAGGTTGTCAGAGAAAAAACGCTAATGTCAAAAATTTCAAGTGATCACAACCTCATGATGAAAAGACTTATTTGAGTGCCACAATCGAGGAAAAGACTAAGATTTTAATAGCATCGTTGAGAACTAGATCTCAGGCTCTTAGGTGCGAAACAGGTAGATGGGTAACCCCCAAGAAATAATGGGAAGAAATAATTTGTATCTTTTGTAAGACAAGAGTGATTGAAATCGAACGGCACTTCATCATGAAAGATCCAACTTATCAGCACATTCATACTCAGTTTGAAAATAATCTAAAGATAGACAATTTGAACAAACTATTTAAAAAAAACAAGGCTTCACAAAACTGAAAATTTGTTGATCAAAATTCATCATCAATAACTGCTTTGGAAAGAAACTTGAAACTGTGATATCTTATTTAAGAGGGAGTTAAGTCCATTAAACCGCTTAATCTTAATCTCGTAGACGTCATTAAAATATATCATATCAACATCGACAGTTAAAACTCCGCTTTTTTTAATAAAGACGTAATCGTAGCTCCACGTGGCATCTCCAATATTAGACGCCCATATTTTCGAAATCAGCGGCAAACACTTCAAGAGTTTCTTAACTTGGAAACTCAATACCGTCGGCTTCTGGGCTCTCAACTTATTATTATTTTCCGCAACTTAGTATATCAGCACCGACGACTTTATTTAACAAATAAATGGTATTTTA
>APFE031405133.1:0-44989 GCA_000404065.3 Pinus taeda | reverse complement strand
TTTTTATTTTTTTATGTTATTATGATAATTTTTTTTGGCTAGTTGATACAAAAGGGGCTATAAAGATCACACGGAGAATTTGTTTGGTTCAGAGTTAGTCAAGCTCTATGGTGCTTAGGATCTCATAATTTGCTACGTTCTAAAGAAGTGGCCCAATTCTAGTCCATGGACTTGGTAGCAATATGGTAGTCTATGTTATCTCTGATCTCCCTTTATACAATGAAATAATAAATTTTGACATCTTAAACAACGACCAGCCTAACTCTGATCATAAGCCTTTACTTATAACTCTCAACTTTGTCATGAATAGAAATCCCATAGAAGATAATACTTATAGCCAAAAAAACTTGATCTTTGATAGAAATAAAAAAGATCTTTTTCTAAATGAATTAAAAACTAATTTGATTCTTTTATTTAGTATAGACAACATAGAAGAACTCTATCATAATAATAATTAATAATAATATTATATTAATTACAAAAAACCCTATTCATTAATTAATTAATTAGATCTTAGTTAACTGTTCTATATCTCTTTCGCTCTCTCGCTCTCTCTCTCTCTCTCTTATATATATATATATAATTATATATTTGTAAGCTTGCTGGGACTATATTCATCTGTCCAAATATCACCTAGATTAGGTAGGAATTGAACATGTACTTCACATCAAAGAGTTGCCTGAAGAGAGCACCAATTCACAGTGATCCAAGATCCGTAACTTTAATTTTTACTTATCTTATTTATATATTGATTTTAGACTTTTGATATTTTTGATTTTAATTATTATTATTTACTATTATATTATTACATTATTATTACAAAAAGACCTATTCATTTAATTAATTATACTACTAATTGTTTTTAGATAATTTTTGATTTTTTTTTTTAAAGTTTGGTAGGATACATCTTTATCATGTCAAACTATATCACCAAGATAGAGACGGGAATTGACGAATGACTTCACATCAAAGAGTGCCTTAACATAGCACCCAAGTATTCAATAAATCTTTTAATTTGTTTTTATTACTTAACCTTAATTACTATTAAACTTTACTAAATAATTAATTTTATATTTGTGTTTATTTCTTTTTTTTTATTAATATTATTATATCATTACAATAATATTCTATGGCTATTTTGGACTTCATACTTATAATTGCTTCTTATTTATTTTTTTGGTTGGATTAGATTTTGTTCATCTTTTCGAAGGTCGACCACATTGATTATGGATTGGTTCGAAATGCATTGATCATTAAAATTGTGATATTATTCAAAATATTAAATTTTTATTTATAAAATAACTTTTAAAAAGATTCAAGTTCTTACCTGGGCAACGGTTATGGAATGGTGAGGGTCGTAGTGTTGGGCCGGATTCTAGATGTCGCGCCCTGACGTCGACGATTTCAAAGGGTCAATTCCGACATAGACATACCTCTACCTTCACCCCACCGCATTAACGCGGCGGCCGCGGAAGCGTTCTTTCCCTATTCAAAGAATTGACCGCAAAACAATTCCGGAATTGATGGCGATAAGGGTTTACCCTGTAATTCGATTACCCACGTCCGGGATATTTGCTTCCGATGGGAACACTGTATTTCGATTACCGGTAAATTTGCTTCAATGGTAACACTATATTTCCATCAGTAGGCGATTAGTATAAAGTGCCCCTGATTCCACAACCCACCTTCCATCGCTAGTCTTCTTCGCTGTTCTGCAACTGACCACATATTGTGAAACACTATTGTGGATTAAGTTCTCTTCGAAGAACAACCTCTGTTCTTCCGTATTTCAGAAAAAAAATGGTTCTAAGTCGAGCTGCGCCTGATTCGGATGCCCATGTACAGTCAACTTTTACCTCTAGATATGTACAGGAATGCTTGCCTCGGTATGTATATCTGCCATTTTAGGAAAATTTGTGGACATAGATTACAAATTCCATTGGATTTTGTTATTCTGAATGTTTGTGTTTGCAGGTTTCGAATGCCGGATAGGTCCATTCCCAAAGATGCGGCCTATCAGATTATCAGCGACGAGCTGATGCTGGATGGGAACCCCAGACTTAATCTTGCATCTTTTGTCTCCACTTGGATGGAACCAGAATGCGATAAGCTCATGATGCAGGCAATCAACAAGAACTATGTCGACATGGACGAGTATCCGATTACCACAGAATTCCAGGTAATGGCAGGCCCTGTGACGATCTTCGGCTTCTAATCTGAAACCCCCTCCCAGATCTATTTTGGTTATTTGGGCATTAGTTTATTTATTTTGCCCCCTTTTCTCTCTTTTTCCCTCAAAGTGTTGATTTCTTTCATGTGTTTGGACCTGGAAAAGAATCGATGTGTGAACATTATAGCCAATCTTTTTAATGCCCCACTTGGCGATAGAGATGAAGCTGTGGGTGTGGCTACGGTTGGATCTTCAGAAGCGATCATGTTAGCAGGCCTCGCATTCAAACGCAAATGGCAGAACAAGCGCAAGGCAGAGGGGAAGCCGTATGACAAGCCAAACATTGTGACTGGTGCAAATGTGCAGGTAACATTGACATTCTCTAACTCTATAAGTTGAGTTGTATCAATTAGATTTAGCCTAAAGTCCATCTGGGCTTATATAGTTCCACTGTATCAATTAGATTTGCCTAAATCGATCTTTCTGTCTGATATGCGCATAGATTCTGTTTATCAATTAGATTAAAACCCAAATACATTAAAATGCCTGCCTGATACGCTCGTAGAGGTTGATGAAACTGAGGTTACATATGTGGAGCTTACAACCTCCAGGACTGAGATGGGTTTAGTTTGGCCAAACGTTTATATTCAACACACCTGAAGTACAATAAAAATCCGGACAATTTTTTAAGTAAGTTCAGTACCTTTTACTGACATTTGTACTGCACACTACAATTGCAGGTGTGTTGGGAGAAATTTGCTCGTTATTTTGAAGTAGAGTTAAAGGAAGTTAAACTGGGGGAGGGTTACTATGTCATGGACCCTGTCAAGGCTGTTGAGATGGTGGATGAGAACACTATTTGTGTGGCAGCCATCTTGGGTTCCACATATAATGGAGAGTTCGAGGATGTCAAGTTGTTGAATGATCTTCTTATTCAGAAAAACAAGGAAACAGGGTGAGTTCAAAAAAATCTTCTGAAAATTTTCAATTTGCCATCCATATGGTTCTTTAAAGCATAATCAATTTAACCAATATATTCCATTCATTTATATATTTTAAACCTAATGCATATCTGTCCAGCACCAAATTATTACAAGATCAGTGTCTGTAGGTATTATTTTAAATCTGGCTCCAGCTTGCTTAATTAATTAATTTAGATGGTAGATTCCAAAAGTATTTCAGAGTCGGGCTGGACAGGAGTATTTATTTATATTTTAAACCGAAAACATATCTGTCAACACCAAATTATTACAAGATTATTAGGTAAGTAATTTGGCTATTGTAAATTCTAAAAATATTTCAAAATTTAACTTTTTGATTTATCAAATTCTAAAATATTTTCAAAAATCACATCCAAATTATAAAATACCATCAGTTTCCTGCCTCTTTCCACCCTTCACTTTATACCCAAATGCTGTCAAGCTCTAGTCCTTTCGGCGTTTGCTGATATTTTCCCAGCCTCTGCTTCCCGTTTTTCTTTGTTGGCCATACATTGCATCCTCTCCAGCTGGACATGCACTTTATTGATTTCAACCATTGGTTTTGGACAAGTCTACCCAGGCGGAGGAGGAATTGTCTGGACACCGGAATCTGCCCAACAAAAGTTATCAAAATATTACCGAAATTTTCATGATTCGGCCCAAAAAACAGTCTGGTGTGGGTCTTTTTGTGGGTGGAAATAAAGTGTGGTTGTTTGCGTTTGTGGGTGCAGGTGGGACATAGGTATACATGTGGACGCGGCGAGCGGCGGATTCGTTGCACCGTTCCTCTACCCAGATTTGGAATGGGACTTCCGCCTTCCCTTGGTGAAGAGCATAAACGTCAGCGGGCACAAGTATGGGCTCGTCTATGCCGGAGTCGGGTGGGCTATCTGGAGAACAAAGCAAGACCTCCCTGAAGAGCTTATCTTTCACATCAACTATTTGAGGGCCGATCAGCCAACCTTCACCCTCAACTTCTCCAAAGGTATAATTATATATTTTTACTGGATGATGACCGTATTGCATTTTAATCTATTCGGTCAATGGGGATATTGGAGGTTTTCTCTGGGGAAAGAATCTTTGAATTAAATTTTTGACATTCGCCGCCTGCAGGGGCCAGCCAGATAATTGCTCAATATTACCAGTTCACACGTCTGGGGTTCGAGGTCTGTTGTTGCTCATCAAACTTTTATTATTTTTATTTCATTCACTTATAATTTCGGTGAAGGTGCTGTATGTGATGCGTCTTGAATTGTTTGTTTGAGCAGGGGTATCGGAACATCATGCGTAACTGCGCAGCAAACGCCAAGGCTCTGGCCGATGGTTTGGTGAGGACCGGACGGTTCAACATACTGTCGAAAGAGGTGGGGGTCCCTCTAGTGGCGTTTTCGCTCAAGGACAGTAGCAGGCACGATGTGTATGAGATCTCTGACCACCTGAGAAGGTTCGGGTGGATCGTGCCCGCCTACACCATGGCTCCCGACGCACAGCACGTAACCCTTCTCCGCGTGGTGATTCGCGATGATTTCAACCGCAGTCTCGCAGAACGACTGGTTCGGGACATAGAGAAAGTGTTGCGGGAACTTGACGCGCTTCCTTCAACGACAGTGAGGGAAGTGACGGCATCTCTGGTAGAAAGCCATCCTGAACTCAAAGAAGAGAAAGATATGGAGGAGACTGCGAGGTTGAAGTCGTGTCGTGTGGTGGACGAGATTGTTAGCTGTCGCAGAGCGGCCGAAGAGAAGAAGAAATTTGTTTTTGTCGAGCAGAAGCCCAATCGGATTTGTTGAAAATCATTGAAGTAGTTCTTCATATTTATTTTATGTCTCCATTTTCAATCGAATTACTCGGCTTAGCCATCGTTTCAGGCGCCCGGTTTGGTTTCATCAATTTTGTAATAAGAAATAAATTATCCATAGAGAGGTTATATATGGATAGATTTGAACAGAAACTAGAGTTCACCAATTTTTAACTCCGAGATATCGGAGTGACAATCCAAAGTTCTATAGAAAGTTTTTGTACTTCAACTAAATGGCTGTAAGTTATATATAAAAGTCTTTCTTGGATAAAACATTATTTGTACTTCGACAAATGGTGTATTTAGTGGTAAACCTCTTGCATAGCTAAATAAATTTGTAATTTTGTTTTTACATAATATTATATTGAAATGACGGCTTTCCCAATTGATAAAAGTTGTGCTCCCAGAGGGTAGGAACTTTGGTAAATAATGATAAAATTTATGAATTTATTTATTTATTTTAATTATAAAATGTGTTTATATATTTATTTATAATATTATAAATGCATTTTATTCATGGAGGGTTTTCTAATGGTTATATATATATTTTTTTAGAAATCTAGGTTTTGAAAAAGAAATTATGGTTTTTCAAAATTTTTGGCTTTTATCATTTGATGACATCATTAGAGCTAGGTAGCACTCAATCCTATATGGTATTAATGATATGTAATCTTTTTGTATAGATATTTGTTGGACTTTTGTTGTGCTTTATTAATTTCAAGGAAATTTCCTATCTTGACTTATTGCTCAAAAAAAAATTCTTTGCAAAATGGTTTCTTCTTTTCTTGTGACATCACACTGTAGACTTTTATGATCTATTGAACCAGATTTATTCTCACAAGATAAGCTATTTTCTTCCTCCCCCTCCTTCCTTTCCTTCTTTTTCTCCTATGATTACATTGTTTCATGCCTAAAATATCTAGGTTCGTTGTTTCACACCAAAATAACTTAGCTTTTCCGAGTCTTTTTTGTATCAAAAGGATTTTTTTCTAAACACAACACATGTATCAAATGAATATTTTCTTTATGCAATACACATTGTATCACACAAAGCTTACTTTTATGCAATAAGCGAGCATCAACTAAGTTTGACTTAGATAAATCCGTAAAACCTTCCCTTGCAAAAACTCCTTAGTGAAGGCTCCCTTAAAATTTTATAAAGGTGTGAAAAGGTTCTTGAGCCCTAAACTTCATCACTTATGCTTGCAAGCAAACTCACCGAAAAAACATGACAAGGATTTTAATTCAAATATGACTATGCTTCCAAGTGTTTAAGCCTACATTATCTTCACACAAAAACCTACAGGCCAAAGGTCCCAAGACCATAAAAGCTTCCTTAGTCTATGTTTTAGTAACAATGTCACATCTGTTTATGGAGAGCTTTAAAACTTAAGAGATTTTAAGCTTGTAAAACTCAAAAATGTCTAAATATTGAGAGCATGATCTATAAAATGCCATGGATATTCCATTGGATAATTTGTGACTACAACTTTGATAAAAATAGACTAAAATCTATTTTCTATGAGGGTTAATTTCCTTAGATTCTAGATTTATTCATTACTATTTTATGCCTATCCATATAATAAATAAAATATAGAAAATAGAGAACAATAAAATATAATCACAAAACAACCACAATGACAATAAGATATGCTTTGAGAAACCCTTACAAGATAAATCCCAACTCCAAGGTGATGTGGCTCTACTCTCTTTTGTGGAGAATGAAAATAATGCAAGTACAACAGAAAAGGTACTCTATGTGGAGTTACTTGAGACATGAGGCCTAATAGGATGCTAGAGACTCTAAAACTCCTTTATTGTGCCCCCTAATTCCCACTCTCAAGTTGTCTTACTCTACTGTGGAATAAGATATAATAAAAAATTAAATGGAACCCCTTTTCCTCCTAGTGGCTTGGTTATAACATAGCCTAATAGCCAACTAGGGGTCATGTTTGATTCCTTCAACTCTCAACTAAAGTTACAACTTTGACCCTTCTAGAGGTTTCTTCATAGTCCCCCTGTGGCTAGCCACTTTTACATGAGTAATGGGGTCTGACAAGCTAGGAGTAATCCTCTCTAACTTTAGTGGTCAAACAAGAAGTTCAACTTCTACGTGGCATAACATTCTCATATGGACTTCGATTGGCATCTTTCTTACATCATTGGAAAGGTATTTGATTGCAGAACAACTCGTGTAGGTGAGACTTTTTGGACCCAAAAATATTCATTTGATGCCTTAAAGTACCTTTGAAAGGTTTTAGACCTTGTAAGAACCTTGGTAAAAATTCCATGTAAAAATATATAAATACCACATATGATGGGACATGTATTCCAAGTTGAATGGTCGGCAAGACATTTTAGTGGGTGTTGATTTGGTTGTTTATGGCTAAGGAAATTAGCAAAGGCAATGACTGAGGCATTAAAGAGGAAAAAAGGTATTTAATGACATTTTATTTATGAAAATAATGGAAATTAGGAGAAAATGAAGGTGAAAGGTCACATGTTGCATGTGAGGAGGAAGTTGACGGAAAATAATGGAAAATGAATAAAATAGAGGCTTCATTAATAAAAAGGTTTCTGAGGATCAGGGGGCAAGACTTGGTCAATTTAGCTTCGGAGCACCTTCATTATTCTCTCTCTTTCTCATGCTCTTGGACAGAGTTTTCTTGGAGCACTTTGGCATTGGAGAAAGAAAACAAAAGAGGAAAAGAGGAAGAAAAGATCAAGCAGGGAAAGGCATGATCACGCAAATACAACATGATTCATTATAGATATCGACTTGCATGTGTATTTTCTTGCTAGATTTAGCATGCATGGGATTGCATGTGTTTCTTTTCTACCATGGCATGGGTTTTGCCAGGTGTGATAGTATTTTCAGCCTAGCCTTGCCATTTCCTGATAGCTTTGATGAGACGAGTTCTCTCATTCGATTTATGTGGGATGGACAAATTGGATTCGAAGAGGAGTGGGGTGGATCTCTGAATTGACAAACGCATGGTCTAGTGGTCCCTGAACTAGACTAAGGATGCACCAAGCCATTGGCCTAGTAATCTCTGAACTAGACTGTGGGTTGCGGTAAACCCAGATTTTGTGCCTTGGTGGGCCTAGGAATCCTTGTCGGTGAATGACGAGATATACAGTAAAGCCAAGAGGTGGATTTTCTCTCCGTTGGGCCTAGTGATTGCAAGATGGAATGCATTGTAAAACCTAAAGAGTATGTCTCGGTGTAGGCCCTAGTGATCCCTGAATTAGACTACAGATGCATGGTAAAGCCTGAGAGACTATGAGGCACTCAAATTCCTCATGGTGTAGGCAGAGAACTCGAGTGGCATCCACATTGATTGGTGTTTTTGATGTGTTCTATGAGTCCCACATTCATGCTTGGAATATGGCATGAGGGTGGTTGGAAGAAGAGAGACTTGGCTCAGCCAATTTATGGTCAGGTGGAACATGGTAGTCCCATCACCGGTTGGTTCATTGCGTTGATTAATGAGAAATTCATTCCATTGATTTTCATGTGTGTGTGTGTGTGTGTATATCTTGATGGATGATATGTTTATTGTATTTATGTTCCTATTATCCTAGTTATATGAATATTTTATGACATCATCTACGTATGGGTCTCAACATGTTTTTACTTGTATATGAATGGATAATGTGTTTATGACCTAATAGATGCATATGAAACAAATGACATGAGGAAACAATGGTTTATAGTGATTCTCAGATAAGTATGAGATCCCTACACTTAATTATGTTGTTTACACCTATAGGTTACATGTTGATGATATGTTTGACGAAATGTCTGTCATGGCTAGTAGGGGTATGGTTAATTTCTTGTTGAGTTTATTGTTTTTGCTTCATTGTTTCCTTGTACCTTTATTGATTTAAAAGCTTTTATTTCATTCTGGGCAGTGGCCTAGGATTTGGGCCCTTAAAAGTGGATTAAATATTAAGGTCATCAGCACAAAACTGGCAAGTTTGGTCCACAGTCGCTAGCATGCAAGCCTATGAGAGCGACTTTAGGTCTCTAGTCACTCCCTTGCCCATAACATGAGAGTGACTATGGCCTCAAAGGTCTAGAACAACAGTGGGACCTAGGGACAGGTTGTCTGAGTGGTTGACGTGTCTTCTGAGAGTTCTGTAGATGATGTTGGATGATTGTGTGTGATGCTCCATCGATTCCACTTCCTTAAGGTTACCTACGAGGTCGAATATAATCATAGTAGCCTCTCGTCTAATCTTTACCCTGATTGGCATGGTTAATTGGGTGGATGTGGGAGGAGGGTGTTACAGAGTGGTATCAGAGCATGGTTCAACTTTCAAACTAGATGGGTTGAATGTGTTAGTCGTGCATGCATGTCAGTTTCATGTGTGTCTCCTACGCTTGCATTTCATGTGCTTGTTGCATTTTCTTGATGATTGATTAGGGTTGTAGTATGGTTATCATGGAGAATTTGATAGTGATTTCGTGAAATGCATTTGTCACGAGTACGTGATTGGTTGCATATGGTTATATTTTGCTTATATGTTGATTTTATGTCGCCTACTTACATCCTTGTATGTTAGGTTACATTCTTGGATATTTTGGATTACATGTATCCGTCTTGTAGGTTGATTACAAGAATTGATCACTTATGTTTGACTACATGCGTCTATGTGTGTGTGTGGTTGATTTGCCATTGCTTATGCACACTGTTGGTTGCATGTGGCAATGTGTACAATGGATTAATGGTTGTTGTCATGTATGAGGTCATGGTTTGTGTACTTGATATCGTCACGCATTGATGACTGAACTTTAGCTAGAATGATGTGTGTATGGTTTGGTACTCATTTTTTATATGTCTATATGCTGTAGTTATGCATGTATAGTCTTGGTTATAATTTGAATAGTATGTTAAAAATGCCTTGTGAAGTCATTATATGCAATTAGGTCATCATGATGCTATTGGTTATTATGATGCTAAAGTGTTGGTTGAGATAGAGCAAGAGATGTAGATCATCAAAGTGAAGTTGCAACATTGAACCTCGAGGCAAGAGCACGTCATCATACAGGTTTGTATGTTGGGCATGCAGGTATGTAGGTTAAGGATTGTTATATACATTAGGTTATGTACATGTCTTTTGATGTTATGGTTACACACCTGATAGATGATAGTTGATTAGCATAGTCATATGCACATGAGTCAGATAGTCAAGAATGGTAGTAACATGTGGTTGTAAGCATTGTTATTATTGGTTAGGTTAGATAACTTGATGATTATGTTATATGATATGTTGTTGATGAGTATGTTATAGGTTAACTTGTTGTTGCTATATGAAAATTAGCTTGACGATTAGGTTTTATGTTGTTGATGAGCATGATATATAGATTATTGTTGTTATGTGTTATTAACTTGATGATTAGGGTTATTTCATTGAGATCTTGATGTTGTAATTTGAATTGGTCATATGCATGATGGCTATGTTAATTGCATTAAAGATCTTGATGTTATATGTATTTTGTTAACCTCGTTTGACCTATGCAGATGGTTATGGTTGCGCTATTAAGGTATGAGCCTGATCCAAAATGGATTTTGGATAGAATTCTACGTCTAAGTGTTCCTCACAGAGGAAACTGAAAGTCTAAGGATTCTCCTATAAATAGTCCCATTGCATAGATCTTTTAATTCTGAATCTACTGCAACTTGAATGGGCTAAAATGGACTTCGGATGCAGAAGTTATTGCAAAATGAAGTTTGCCTTTGTCCTTTGAAAATGAGGCAAAATTTTCTAAAAATGGGCTTAAGACCTTAATAAAGGGAAATCGCATCGGAAGCGTTGAGTGGAGGACTTAAAGAGGAGGCAAAAGGGATCCTCGACTATGACCTACGACTTATCACATTGGAGATAGGTCCGCATGCAATATCAGGACCCCGGGCTATGCGATGGAGTGATTGTGATCGACAGATCAACGATTGGCACACCCAGAAGGGAAGTACCCCTGGGCCAATGCGACATGCAATTGCCAATTAATGGCGTCGGCGTATGGCATATGAAAATACTCGGGCTGTAGCGATATGCGATGTGATATGGACCATTTGATCGGGGAGCAGATCAACGGTCTAGATTTAATTGGCAATCAACGATCCCTGATAATAGGGCCAATGCGATTAAGATAGCGATAAGCGATAAAAGGTCGGACCCGACGAGATTATAGACCCGATTCTATAATTTTTGAAGTCTGGGAATTCAGATTTTTCAATGTATTCCTGTGTCTTTGGGGTTTTGGCCATTATGCCATGCGATAGCGATTTGCGTTAGAATGGTGGACCTAAAAGGTTTATAAGTGCAGCCCTATAAATTTTGAAATCTGTGGTAAGCGGGATTTTGAGCGGGCCTCAGGCGATAAGTGGTATTGGACGGGCTCTGCCCGAACCCATACACTGGCTAACACGTGGCATGGTGCGAGAGAGATAAAAATGCCTTTTCGGGCGAGTAATCTCTGTGCACATAAGCCACCACCCGAAACGGGTTGTCAGCCGTTGCATCGACGATCACAAAGATCAACGACGGGCTTACGATAGCCATCAAAGGTAGACTTGAAAGGGTTTATAAGCGCGGTTTTAGAGAACTTGAATTCCAGATTTCGTGCCCAATAGTGTATTTTTCTGAAAATCTCTGTGTATTGGAATTTTTATCCATTTTTAGGTTTTTGCCTAGAAAAAGGCCCCGATCCCTTTGTAACAGATCTTGATCACTGTGCCACGTTGTAAGCGGGAATTTTGTAGACAATGATGCGTTTGGGAATGTGCAGAGCCACAGAGCCACAGAGCTAGATGGCTAGTTGAATAGATAGAGAGCAGAGAAGCCGCAGAGCTGCAGAGGGATGATTACACGTAGAGAAACGACTGGGGAAGCTGTAGAGCCTTAAAAATGCCTCAAAGGAGTTAGAGAGCTTAGTTGACGAGGTTGCTGAAGATTGTTTTAGCTAACGTACAGACAATTAGAGGTCGTTGAAGGAGAGTTGTTAGCTAAGAGAGAGAGAAAAGCCAGAGAGCACGATTGACTGGCAGCAAAGCTGCTAAAGGTCACTGGAATGTTGCAAAAGGTTGCTTGGAGGTCAAGCAAACCATTGATGCACACAGAGGCTGAGAGAGAGCTCAGAGAAGCCAGAGCCAAGAGCCAATAGCTAGAGCCAGAGCCGAGAGCTAGAGCCAGAGCCAAAAACCAGAGCTAGAGCTGAGAGCTAGAGTGAGAGCCGAGAGCTAGAAAGCTGAATGGTGTTATAAGCCCATTATGTTCCATGTAAACCAGTGGATTTGAGCATGGAGCTTGTAAAAGAACTGCTGCCATAATCCTAGAGAGCCTAGTTGAGTTGACTAGAGCTCAAGGAGACGTAGCCCAAGAGTTTTGGGTGAAATCCATATTAAAATTGTTGTCTTATGTGTTTGTTATTTGTTGTAATATATTACTATTATATTTATGTTATATCAACATAAACAATATAATTTTAAAGCATATAAATAGTCAAAAAATAAACACCAGCATACCCCTTATTTTCAAGCACATTATTAATTCCGCAGTTGGTTAATCACTAGATCTTGGGAATATTTAAGCTTTGGAAGTGGGAGAGGTTCTTGTAAGCTCACAAGAAGCCTTTAGTGCCTCATTTTTAGATCAGGTGGTATCAGAGCTTGAGATTGATTAACCCCACCTTCAAAGAAGGTTATATCAGAATGCTTGATTGACAGAGCAAAGATTGCTTGTCTGAAAGGTGTTTAAATAATCATAGGTTGATTGTATGCTTGTTTGCAGACTAAATATTGTTTGAATTTGCAGAGGTGAAGGGAAAGCTATTGATAGCTCAGTCCAAGAGAGGACAAAAAGGAAGAAGGGCTGAATGCTTTCTTCTTATCCCAAAGGACCTCAAAGCAATACTTGAAGCACAAGAGGTTTATTGCAAAATGTTGCTTGAATAAAGCTCTTTGTTAATCTTGTTTGAAGTTTTTTTGTTCATTGGCATAATGAAAACTTCTACAAGTGAGTCCTCAGATTCTTCTTTCTTCACAAGATTCTTTGATGAAGACATGAAACAAGACTTGTTCATCATGATGGACAAGGTGAGAGAAATGTATGAGGATGGATGGAAGAGAAACATACTTAGAGAGCAGTTGAATTACGTGGAGGAAGAGAAGCAGATGCTTTCTGACAAATTGCAGGAAATGGAGAGGCAAATTCATATTGCTAATATGAACCTGAAAAGGATGCATGAGTTGGAGACACAACTCTTTGTTGTGAAAGAATCCATGGTCAAGTATCAACTTGAAGAAGAGGTAAATAGTTCCTGTTTGTCTTCAAATTCTTCTAAGAATGCTTATATTGGTTCTTTTGAAAAGGATACCAGAGGCATAGGTTCCAAGCTAATGTCCAAGATGGGCTATGAAGGGAAAGGCTTGGGCAAACATGCACAAGGTATTGTTGAGCCAATAATAGTTGAGGAAAGGCCTAAGTATTTGGGTCTTGGCTATGGATAGTCTTATGGAGAAAGTTCAAACGCTGCCATGAAGGCCATTGAAACAACTCCAAGAAGGAGTTGCATTGCATGTCTTCTACCTCAAGTGTGTGAAGATTGTATTCAGGAGGAATGCAATAGCTTGAAACATCATTTGCAGGATGCAAGTGTTCAAAATCACACACTTGAACCAAAGAGTTGTGGAAACTCTAACAGCCTTGAAGAGATTGATAGTGTTCCAAAGGGAGCCACTTATTCATTCAATTCACCTCCTCATGAAGGTAATAAAGGTGAAAGAGAAAGGTATAATCTGGCTCTAATCATCTTCCTTTTGATTTTGCAAAGCATGATAAATTTCCACATAAGTATGGGAAAATAATTGCATGTTCCTTTTGTGGTTTGGATAACCATAATGTTTCTAGATGTTGGAAGAGAATGGCCACATACAGGAAACTTTTGAAGGAAAAGAGGCAAGAAGCCAAAGGTCCATTGGACAAGGCAAATCATGCTATCAAGAGGATGCACATGTGTTGCACTTATTTCCATAAGCAAGGACATCTTGCTGCAAAATGTTGGACTCTGAATCCAACAATGCTTCCACAAAAGCTGAAGAAAGTGGAAAGAGAAAACGATAGAAATGGAAGGGAAGTTTCCATGATTGATGTATTTCAGGATGATTCACATGTTGATGCTGATGTGCAAAATAAGGCAGGACCTTTGAAATGGATTGGTAAGAAATGGTTAGAGTTCTTATCTAATTAAGGTTGCATGTTTATTGATGCATATGTTTGCATTTCTTTGTTAATGGAATGCAAGTTGCAGGGTTTTACCAAGAAGGTGAATGGAAAAAGTTGAGTAGGAAACTCACTTTGTTGCTACAACATTATGTTCATTTCAACTTCAAAAGTACAGTGTACTTAAGCGAAAGTTGAAGGATGAAATGCATGCATAAGATTGATATGCATGAACACATGGATGTTGGTGATTGTCCTTGTATTTGAACATGTATGTGTAATTAACTTGAAGGGTTGATTGCTTTGGCATGCATGTAATGCAATATTGAGTTCAAAAGAGTTGAATTGGTCTCCAAGATGGAGATGATGATGAAGTGTTTCATCTTTTGAAAAAGAGTCCTAATGGTATTTTTCTACATGCTTGACTTGAAGGGTTATTTGTTTTAAAGGCATGTTTTGTGGGCTTGTTATCTAGTCCATCATTTGTATGCAGATGTAAGACATGGAGGTGTTCACAAGATGTGAGACTGTTTCTTTTGTTGAAAAAGGAGTTTTATTCCATCCAGTTGTTTTTTGTATTTTTTTTGTTGTTAACAGTGGTTGTTGAGAGCTTTTCAAACAGGTACAAATGAAAATTTTGTGAATCAGATGTAACTTCACATTTTTTTGAGCCACCTTGGATCAATGATCAAGGTAGAGAAGTTCAGACTACCTTTTGTGACCATCTCAGCAGGAGTTCTACATGAAGGCAAGGAGGAAAACAATTCTTCCCAGGAGGACCAACACATCTAGGAAAGAAAGTGGTCAAAGGCTTTGGTTTAGAGGCACTATGCAAGGCAAGTGTATGGAGGCTGAAAGAAGAGGGTGCTATTATTCTCATTTACTGTTCAGATCAATATATCAGTCTTTTGGGGACCAAAAGTTCTTTTAGTGGGAAGGTGTGATCCAAAATGGATTTTGGATAGACTTCTAAGTCTAAGTGTTCCTCACATAGGAAAATGAAAGTCCAAGGACGCTCTTGGAAATAGTCCCATTGTGTAGATAGTTTCATTCTGAATCTACTACAACTTGAATGGGCTAAAATGGACTTCGGATGTAAAAGTTATTGCAAAACAAAGTTTGCCTTTGTCCTTTGAAAATGAGGCAAAATATTCTAAAAATGGGCTTAAGACCTTAATAAAGGGAAATCGCATTGGAAGGGTTGAGTGGAGGACTTAAAGATTGATCGTACATATGTGATTGTTATGCATGAACGACAAATGCTTATGAGCTTATGATGTGAACATGTCAGTTAGTTACTGTTATGGATATCATGATTTATGTTTGAGTTGATATGTTGTGAAGTTGTATCATGCTAACATAGCTTTATTATGTATACAAGATAGCCTCCCCTGATATACACTAAGGTATGAGTTTTCTTATGTCGTATATTTGGTGCTTTGTTGTTTGATTATGACGTCTATTTGGTGCTTGATTGTTTGATTATGACATCTATTTGGTGTTTGAGTGTTTGGTGCCTAGTTGATTTATTTAACATGGTATGTTTGAAAGTGTGTTGAATGTTTGTTGAATTTCATAATATGAGTTGCGTTCCAATGATCTTGCTTTAAGATGGTTTTACTAACATATATGTGTTAAGACAATTGATATGTACTTGAGTGTATTAGGTGATAGTTGTAGCATTATGTCTAATGAATATGACTTGACTATGGATTATGACATGATTGTTTGTAAAAGTTGATTTGAAATTGATAGATATGATTGTCTTGATATTTGGAACATGTGGTTGACATGTGTGAGAAGTTGCAGGAAACGTGCTTGGTATTATCGTGATGAGGTAATAATTGATGTGTTTATATAACTAACAATTGGGGTGACGTGACAATATGTAGTAAGACTCAGTTGTAGTAGGGTAAAGGTAAAAGAAAGGAATAAGGTAAGAATTCATTTGGCTATGTTTGGAAACCCTAATTCCAAACAAACGAGGGGGTCTTCTTCACCTTGATTTTGTTTGCCATTATGTGGATATGTGCTAAATTCATGAAAATGTACTTGACAGGTATATTAGCTAGTATTTAGTTACAGGTGGATCTGTCAAAGGATTGGAGTCCCTTGAGAGATGACATGGATGTGTTCAGTTGCAAGCAACCTACTTGGCCCAACAAGATAAGGTAACTGATGTATTGTTATGTTTATTTATACACTGAAATTTATGTGTTTATGGAAATATGATGCTGGGGACTACATGGCAAAGAGAGGTTGCCATGAAATCTTGAAGAAGGCTTTGGTTGAGTTTCCTTGGGAACCATGGGGATTGAGTCATGGTGTTTGTTTTTAGTCTTGTGCTTTTGGTTTGTAACTTTATTTATGTCTAGAGTATGGCCATACCACTTCGGTTGTAGAATCGTGTTGTTATTGGTTTTCATGGTTTTCTTCTTGTTGCTGTTTCCATTCTGTCCTTTTATGTTTTGAGCCTTGGGAATTGGTTTGGGGAAGAGGAAGAGTTGATGGAGCTCAGGGAAGGTTGTTTGGTACCCAACAGATAATGTAAGACACAGATCAAGCTCAGTGTGTGAGTGAGAACAATGGAAGGTAAGACTATGATAGTCGGTTGGATTGGTTGGGTCCATTGTGGTAAATGGATGATAATAGAAAAATCATGGGAAAGGTAATCAAGAAAAGTTAAAGTAAATGGATATGAGATGTCAGATGCCTTGGCTATGTTGGGACTATTATTCTCAATATTGCACATGTGTTGCATGAATAAAGGAAGTTCTCTTAACCTTGACCTTATAATATCTGGAAATTTTGTTGTGATCATGATTATGTTGACGTTTATATATGTATACATGTAGGCGTGTATGTAGGTCATGTATGATAGGGAGATCATGAATCATGATTATTTTATGCTAATTTTTATATGTACATATGTATGTATGTATGACTTTGACTGATGAGACCATTATTATTTTAGGATGTATGTATGTGTACACATGTATCTATGTCACTATCTGACAGGGTCATCAGGAAAAATTCTTGTGGAAGAATGATTGCTTACATAGGAAAATCACATGAAGAGGTTCCTGGTCTATAAGGAATCAAGTGGGAAGAGTAGTCACGACAAACATATGAGGTCAATATCATGTGAATATGAATTTACATTGTATGCTTGTATTATGCCTATGCTTATGTTATGGACATGTTATATCGAGGGATACATCAACAAAGTAAAAGTAGTGTGGTTTGCGGCATGATGGGACAAGCATGGATAAGACAATGGAAGCAAGGTTGCTTGGTAAAGAGTCAGTGTGGTTTTGGATGTGTGGTATGACTGTTGTGTATATGTTGTATATGTTGTACTTGTTGCATCTGTGATGTTGTGTGCATGCAGTGTGGTGTATATTTAGTGTGTACATGTTGATTATGTAATGTTATGTACATGGTGTAGTATAGATAATGTTTTATGAATGTTGCATATTTAGTGCTCGGTATAGATGGTGCTATGTACATGTTGGATATGTGGTATTTTGTACATATTGTACTGGTGCATGATGGACATGTAGTGTTGTGTGCATATGGTGCTATGCACATGTTAGATATGTGGTATTATGTACATATTATACTATGCGCATGATGGATATGTGGTGTTGTGTGCATATGGTGATGTGCACATGTTGGATATGTAGTGTTGAGTACAAATGATGCTATGTACATGTTGGAAATGGAGTGCTAGGTACAAGTGGTGTTGCATACATGTTGAACATTTGGTGCTATGTACATATGGTGTGATGTGCAAGATTGTACAAGTGGTGTTGTGAGCATGTCGTGTTGTGTGCATGTTGTACAAGTGGCGCTGTGTGCAGGTGGTGCTGTGTACATGTCTTTCATGTGGCATTATGCACATGTGGTGTCACGTACATTTCGTGTGTGTGGTACTGTGTACATGTGGTATTGTGTACACATTGTACAATGGTGCAGTGTAAATACGATGTTGTGTAGGTGGCGTTGTGTACATGTGATATTGTGCACATGTTGTGCAAGTGGTGCTTGGTACATGTGGTATTGGTGTACATGTAGGATTGAGTGCATGTCATACATGTTGTGTTGCAACCATGCAATACTATGTATGTGCATTGTGTAGTCATGTTATCGTGATATATGAATTCATTGTGTTGCACTCTAGACACATATTTGTGTTATGTTGTACATTAGGTGTAGGTTCATGTATTGTGTTATTGTCATGTCCCTTCTCAAACACATTAGTAATAGGGTGCTGCTACACAATTTTGCACATTTTTAACTAAGGAAGAGGGCCCCACACTTTTGACTTAGGGACTTAGGGGCCAAATCGACTTTATTTAGCTGCTAGTGGAATGTGGGGGCCACCCACATAGGAGTTCAAATTAGCCATTTGATATGCTTGGAGAGAAAATCGAATGGGTGGATGGAGGGGCTCACATGAGGCTAAGGGGGCCCAAGGAGTTATAAAAAGAGATTAGCTCTCATTTTGTTTTGATTTTGAATTTTTGACAAACAAACTCACTCTTTTACGCTCTGCTGCTTAGAGAGTCTACCAACTGTTTAGCCACAAGTCTTCCGCAGGGAAGATTCAACCTCTACATCGGGGGACCATCTGTGCCCTTCCTAGGGAGGCTATTCCACAAATATTGTAGGAGTTTCGAGAAGTGATTCATAGCTCAGCCAACCACACAGAGGAAGGGAATGTGTGTTTTTTGGGCGACTAGAAATACGCAAAGGTTGATTTAGCCACTAAAGAGGCCGAAAATCCGAAGTCAAAATCAGAGAAATTCCCTTTCGATATTTTTTGGGTTTTGTCTGAGGAGTATAAGGCTAAAAGGGCAGAATTTGCTGGCCAGTTTTTGGGCACTTTCGAGCAGGTCGAAAGTCAGTAGATGTAGCGGGAGAGCAGCTCCCAAAAGGCCAAAAATCCAAAGTCAAAATCAGAGAAATTCTCTTCTGGGTTTTTCCGGGTTTTGTCCAATGAGTCTAAGGCTAAAAGGGAAGAATTTTTTGAGCAGCTTTTGGGAACTTTCCAGTAGGCCAAAAGTTAGTAGATGTAACCGAAGAGTAGCTCCTAAAAGGCTGAAAATCCAAAGTCAAAATCAGAGAAATTCTCTTCTGGGTTTTTCTGGGTTTTGTCCAAGGAGTCTAAGGCTAAAGGGGTATAATTTTCTGGGCAGTTTTTGTGCACTTTTCAACAGGCTAAAAGTCAGTAGATGTAGCTAGAGAGCAGTTCCCAAGAGGCCAAAAATCCAAAGTCAAAATGAGAGAAATTCCCTTGTGGGATTTTTTTTTTGGGTTTTGTCCAAGGAGTCTGAGGCTAATGGGCAAAATTTTCTGGGTAGTTTTTGGGCACTTTCTAGCAGGCCAAAGTCAGTAGATCAACAATTTACTGGGACAACACAGAGTATAGTAGAGCAGTAGCTGAAAAACCATCTTTCTAGCTATTCTACCACCTGGGTCTGGTCCAGCTTGTCATTGATACAAGCCCATGTGCATTACTCCATTTATATATTTTACTCATGCTCTGATATTTCATAATATATGGCTCAACAATTTTAGTGTTATAGTGTTTCATGGGTGTTTTCTAAATGCTTTTAATTTTCCACTGTTGCATTGTTTGCTTAATTGGTTTATCACTTAAATTCCTCTTTAGGAACATTATAGTGGTATTAGAGCCATAATCTTGGCTTATCCTGTGGGAAACATTAGAATCAAGAAACATGGTTGACACTTGGAATGAGGTGGTGAGGAGGTAATGAATGATGATTGATGTGGGGAAGAAGTTGATTCATTCCTCAGTTGGGAATCCAGACATGATTGCAATTGATGTGGAGTTATTGGGGAAAAACTGGAGGGCATACCAATCATTGGGTCATGGAATTCAGGCGTCCCTCTCTTTTTGGGAATTCTGTGAACTAAGGGGTATGCACAAGCCAATGGAGATTCAGTGGAATTTTGTAGGGATGATGAGAAGTATTAAGAAAAAATATGAAAGAGTAGTTGAAGGGGCCATGGTTGGCAAAGAGATAGTTGAACATATACCCATTGATGAGGCGTCATCCATTGATGAGGTATTTAGTGTTGTGTTTGAGTTCTCAGGTGATAACTGTTTGGTCATTTCAGAGTGTCCTAAATTGCTGTATTAATTGTCAATCCGGGAGTCGTAAACTGTTGAAGTGCGGCGCACTATATGTGCAAGATAGCCTATTTCTTAATTTTTTGTCGTTTTTGAGTTTTTGTTTCGTTTTGGGTTTATTTTTGTTAATTCCTTAATGTGAGATGGAAATTCTAAAAGACAAGTATGATAAAAATGTTCAAGGTGATGATGTCTTTTAAAATGATTTTCAAAATTTCAAACTTTAAAAACATGCGATGATGAAACTAGTTCTTGAAAAGAGAGTGAAAATGTGCCACTATTCTAATTAAACAATGGTGAACTAGTGACCATGAAACCCATTATCCTTGCTGCCATGAAAATATAAGAAAAACTAAAATTAAAGAAATCTAAGAATTGCAAGAAAAGTAAACTAAAATCACATTACATCAACTCATATTCTGACCCCTCACCATTCGACTCACTGTGGCTTTAGGAGGTAATCATAAACAACTTGAGCAATCTGATATCTAATTTGCATAAAATAAAACTAATATCAAACTACACACTTCATACTTCAATCCCCCACCATTCGACTTGCTCTGGCTTTAGGAGGTAACTGAGAATGTCATGAACAATTCAATAACTAACTTGCAGAAAAATAAACTAATATCAAACTACACACTTCATACTTCAATCCCTCACCATTCGACTCACTTTAGCTTTAGGAGGTAACTGAGAATGTCACGAGAAATTCAATAAATAACTTGCAGAAAAGTAAACTAATATCAAACTACACACTTCATACTTCAATCCCTCACCATTCGACTCGCTCTGGCTTTAGGAGGTAACTGAGAATGTCATGAGCAATTCAATAACTAACTTGTAGAAAAAGTAAATGAGAAAAACTGAAATAAATAACACGATGCTGGAACTAAAAACTAAAGGAAATGAAAATCAACAGAAGGACAAAAATGATCCCATGTCATTAGTCATTAGAAAACTATGTGCTGCCCGGGCTGCCTATTGTGATCTGAAACAAAAGCACTGATCAGTTAAAAATGTAAAAACTTATGGACAACTATCAAGCGTTAACACCATAAGAACTGTGATACATATACAAGTGAATGGTTATGGCATGAGAACATAAAGAAATGAAACATGAAACTGTACAATAATAAACAAGACCTCGGCCTATGTAGGGGTCCTCTACACAATCCTCGGATAGTCAATGATCAACCACCAATTGAGTTCAAAAGCAGAGACTTCTCATATATTAAAATGCAGTCACAACGCAGTGATAAAGTACGACACAGTGGGTTCCTTTACAGTCAAAATTACATCATCAAAAAGCTAACTAACATGCGTATGAGAACGCATTATTTATAACAGAGGATAATATAACTGTTTTCCTACATTCGATGCTGATATAAGACATGTAAACGACCACGTCCCAAGATTTAGCACTATGTCTGCCATGAGGATTTAATTGTTGGAAGGTGGCTGTTGGATTCGGTTCATGGAGCAGTCCACAAGTTTTAACTTGTCCCCCAAGATCTAGGAACAACCACGCACAACTTCACGTGGTGAAAAACAGAGTTTTATCATCGTAGGACTCTTGAGTTGACCACCGTTTTGCCCATCGTTGACTATGGCCTTTTCTCTTGAATTCAACTGAGCCAATAGGAATCGGTCCATGTCTACGTTGGTTGCAACTTGCCCATGTGGCTCAATTCGCCTGAAGACACCTGTAATATAGACTTTGACAAAACAACTGCGGAAACTTGGGCTGGCTGCGGAAAGTGACAAGATTCCACAGCTTATAAACAAAAATCTAGTTCAAATAGCAACACAAACACATAGTCAAGAAACCACTTTAAATGCCCTTTTTAAAACTATTATGTAATGATACTGATGATTTAGGAGGTTCAGATGATTGGAAAGAATCTAGAAAAAGGTGTAGGAAAGATGCAGTTTTGGGACTCAACATACCCCCACTGTGAAGGTGTTGCATGTCCTCATGCAACCAAAATTTGGACTACCTCCCCTTCAAACCATATGTTCTAAAGCTTCTGCCAGTACATCCAACCCTCTTCCTCTCTTTCTTGGTGCTACTAACATCCTGGGCTTCTTCATCATGCATCTGAATTTAATATTAACCAGTGTTCTACTTATCTTTTTGCATTTCTTCTTCAATTTTTTGTTCTTTTTGTGCCATAGTCCCAGGTGTAGCATAGTTTTGTCATGGATGATCTTGTCCAGTCTGCTCTATTATTTGAGTGCTTCATTTTCATTTTTAATATGTCGATTTAAAACCTCCAACTCAAAGATTTCTTGTTTCAATGATTGGACTAGGGCTTCTTGTGCTATGTGAGGTTGAGTGGATGAAGTGCTGGGACGCGTGGCTGTTCTTTCCAAGGATTCTATGTAATCATACACCTATTGCTGCTTTGGATCTATTTCGGGTGTCGTTTTCCTGGCGCTGTCCCCAAAATGCTGTGCAGGAGAACTGACTTCAAATTCTGGACGAAAAGGACTTATGACATCACCTTGAGGACTAGTTCAACACTTGGCTAAGAATGAGGTGGACTACTGCCAGCTGGGGTTTGTTTAGGTGTTCCTTCTCCCAAATCAAGAAAATGGGGTCCTTTTGTTTGTGTTTTTCTCCATTTTCCTTTGAGCCTGCTACTTCTTCTTACATATTGAGGACTACTGCCTTTTTCCTTTTGTTTTCCTTTCCCTTTCTTTTTGGCCATAGCTGACTATTTCTGAAGGTGAACCAATCTCTCAGACAATACTTGATGGTCTTCTTCCGAGGAAGGGATTTGATGCACAACCTCAATGCTTCATTTCTCTTTTAATTTTGTTGGATTTTTACCCTTAGTCTCTTCCTTCATCCTTTTAGACAGTCTTTCCTCCCTACTAGTTTTCTCAACTGCTTTAGTAGGAGTCTTTTCCTTCTCCCTTTTAGACAGTCTTTCTTCCCTACTAGTTTTCTCCATTGTGTTAGTAGGAGTCTTTTCCTTCCCCTTTTTAGATAGTCTTTCTTTTCTCTCAACTGTGTTAGTAGGAGGGCTTTGAGTTTTTTCATCTGTTCTCTTTCTTCTACTTCTTTTTTGATGTACTGCCTTTAGGGGTTTCTTGGGGTTCTTTAAAGAAATTTCTAATTAAAAATTGTTCCCAAGTATCCTTTTTCTCCTTTAATTATTTTTCTATCAGGATTTTTATGAGACCATGGTGATACAAATGTGGCTCTACGTCCCTTAGATGCTTTTGAATAGTTACAGACATCTTTTTCAAACGGTTTAGTAAGAAATATGGCAAATTAAGGATTTAGTTGTCTAGGAAATTCATAAATAGACGTGCATGATACATGTACATTGCTCCAAAACGTCCCTCACAGGTGATAAATTCTTGAATAACTAACAATAAGCTAGCCCATTCTTCTCTTAAAACATGAACTGGAATTCCCTTTTTGAAAACGGTGATGTCCATACCTGGTTCCCGTAAGATCACTCTCCAAGTTTCATCACCAAGGCCCCGGTTCTTAAACCAACGTTCACCTCCCTAGGGAAGCTTTGTGGCAGCTGTTATTGACGCTTCAGTTAATGTGAATTTTCGGTCTCCAATTTCCACCTCTAGTTCATTAAAAGACCTCGCAAAGGCCTTTCTAAATTCCCTATGGTAGCCTTTAAATTTTTGGATAAAACATAACCACTTGGCCTTCTTCAACATATATTTCACTTGCGGATATCCTTCAATAAAATTAGGTCCCTCTGGTTCTGCCCTCAACAGCCGTTCCATCCTTCCTTCCTTCTTTAAAACTCGGCTGAATTAGCAGAGATGGTCAGGGTTTATGAAGGAAACTAGCAACCGTAAGCAGATATCAGAGAATAGGCACACGAAAGAAATGGAACAGAGAACAAAATGGGATGAAGGTTTATGTGAGCACGGTGGAAATGAAGCCGTGAGGTCAATAGAACAGTGGGGGGAGCAAGTGCATCCAGTAGTTTTTATAATTGGGTGACTGTAGAATAGATGCAAGCACTTTATAAAATGGTTGCAGATTTTGTGCAGTTGAAAGAAGTCGTAGTCAAATCAACCACTATTCATAATGATAAATGGAGTGTGTGAATATTTCCAAACTTGAGTTAAATCCGGGAATTTAATCACAGGACTGTTGGAAAATGAATGCATGGCTTTTGGAGGAATGACATGGAATGAAATGGTTATAGAGGCGATTTCGTTTAATCATTGCATATAGTTGAGCTCGTGATTTAATAACTATGCAAAAAAATGTGTTAGAATGCCATTTGAAATAAAGTTTTGTTCATACCTTTGGAATTCTTGTCATTTTTCCTTAGTCTTCAATCAGTTGCTCCACGTTGGTGCTTTTGAATGCCTTATTTCTTCATAATATATCCTCATACCTGCATTTGATTTCATGATTGCTGAACCAACATTTGACTATAAAAATTTGTTTTTTTGAAAAACAGAGTAGTGGCTGCAGAAACCCAACTGGTTGCGAAATCAGTGAGCAGCTGCGGAAACTGACCCTAGTTGCGGAAATTGACCCAACAAGCTTATAATTGAATGAGATGTATAAATGATGACTAATTGGATGGAAAATAGTCATGAAAATTTTTATTAATGGAATGAAATGGAGTTGAAATGAAGTGATGTGGAATGGAAATGAGATGGAGTGGAATGAGGATGATGTGGAATGGAAAATATAGGGTGTCAGGAATTCCTGATTTTCGCCCTACATTTTTTGTATAAGGCTGCCAATCAATGATTGGTTTTCAGGCTTATACAAATTTATTTATTTATTTATTTTATTTGATAGAAAAGAACAAAGGCTAGGCTGGTGGAGAAGAAAGATTCTTCTTCACCAGCCGTATTGTAGAATTATCTTGAAACATTTTGACAAATTCCTCTTTTGAGAGTGGCTTATGATAGATTTTTAGTCCCTAGCCATTCACAATAAGAGGAGTTTGAGATTCATCAATGGTCTTGATTCTTACCGCTCCATTGCTAAAGAATTTATCAATCTCATATGGCCCAAGCCAATGAGTTTGAAATTTGCCTTTAAAGTCTTTAAACTTAGAATGAAATAGCAATGCCCAGTCTCCTTCTTGAAACTTTTTCTCTTTGATGTATTTTTCATGCCACTTAGCTCTCTGATATTGAACTAGATCAGTTCTTAGGATTGCTTCTTATCTGATCTCATCTAGCTCATTCAACTGCTCCATTCTATGCTTTTGGGCTTCTGATAGATCCATCCCCAACTGAACTGCCATCTTGAAAGTTTTGACTTGGAACTCAATGGGAGTAGGACTTCTTTCCCATAAACAAGTTCATAGGGAGAATGTCCTGTTGTATTTCTCCATGTGGTTCTGTAGGCCCACAAGGCTTCAGGAAGCCTTTCTGCCCAATCTCTTCTGTGTAGATGAACAATTTTGGTGATGATACTTTCGAGAACTTTGTTTGTAGATTCCACTTGACCATTTGCTTGTGGATGGTAAGGAGTAGATCTTCTATGCTTGATTTTGTATTCTTCCATTAGCTTCTCCACCAAGTTGGATGTAAATTGACTTCCTTGATCTATCACAATTTCTCTTAGAACACCAAAGCGAGTAAAAATATCCTCATAAAGAAAATTAACAACTGAATTTTCAGTAGCAGAAACTAACGCTTTGGCTTCTACCCATTTATTGACATAATCATTACATACCAATATATACTTCTTTTGCTTAGATGGCAGATTAATAGGTCCAATGAAATCTAAAGCCCATTTTTCAAAGGGTTCGATGAGTACCTGTGGTTGCAAAGGCATTTCATTTGAAAGGGTAGGTTTCCCTACTCTTTAGCAGCTGTCGCACCTTTTGACATATTGTTTTGCATCTTTAAAGAGGGAAGGCCAAAAATATCCCAAAGAAAGGATTTTATAGGCTATCCTTTTGTCAGCAAAGTGTCCGCCACATGGTTCATCATGACATGCCTTGAGGATGTTAGGCATTTCATCTTCCCTAACACATCTCCTGATCACAAGATCTAGCCCTGTTCTAAACAATTCATTCGAAATCCATGAATATTTTGAACTCTCCTGAATAATTTTTCTTCTTTCACTAGGAAATAGATGTGGAGGTAGTTTCCCTGTAACCAAATAGTTAGCAATATCTGCATACCAAGGGGTTTTAGTAGTTACTGCAAATAACAAATAGATATTCATCTGGAAACTTATCCTCTACTAGAGAATCTTCATTAGTATTTTGGATTCTAGACAAGAAATCAGCTACTCTATTTTGTTTCCCTGGTCTATCTAACACAGTAATATTGAATTCTTGTAAAAGTAAAAGCCATCTTGTGACTCTGCCATTGGTAACAGGTTTGTTCATGAGATATCTAATGGCAGAATGATCAGTATGGACAAAAGTTTCATAGCCTTTTATATAGTGTCTAAACTTGTTGATTGCATGAACAACGGCTAAGAATTATTTGTCAGTTACAGTATAGTTCAACTCAGTGGGAGTCAAATTTTTACTGGTATAGTAAATGGAATAAGGGACTAAATATTTTTGACCCAACATAGCTCCTAGAGTTGTATCAGAAGCATCTGTAGAAATATGGAAAGGGAGTTTCCAATTTGGTCCTCTCAAGATACGTGCTTTAGATATTCTTGTTTTCAAAGTTTCAAAGGTTGATTGACAATCAGGATCCCATTTGAATTCACAGTCTTTTGTAAGCAGTTTGAAGAGTGGAGATGCTATTTTAGTGAAGTTTTCTATAAATCTTCTATAGTATCTAGTAAATCCTAGAAAACTTCTAACATCTCTTTGACAATTTGGAATAGGCAGCTTGGAGATGACTTCGACTTTCGATCTATCAACTTTAATCCCATCCCCTGAAATATGATATCCTAAAACAATACCTTCAATAAACATCATAAAGAATTTTTCATGGCTTAATGAAAGGTTTGTTTCTTTACATAGTACAAGTACTTTTTCCAAATTTTCTAATGCTTCTTCAAATGAGTCACCATAAACTGTAAAGTCATCCATATAAACCTCTGCACATTCATGAATTAAATTAGAAAAAATTCCTAGTACTGCCCTTTGGAATGTTGCGGGTGCATTACATAACCCAAAGGGAAGCACTCGATAAGCAAAATTCCCCCATGGACAGGTAAATGTGGTCTTATCTTGATCCTCAGGTGCTACCTGAATTTGGTTATAACCACTAAAACCATCCAAAAATGAAAAGTACTTTTCGCCTGCTAATGTATCTAATACTTGATCAATAAAAGGCAAAGGGAAATGATCCTTCAAAGTTGATTTATTCAATTCCCTGTAATCAATGCATACCCTCCATTTACCATTCTTTTTAGGTACTATAACCAAAGGAGAAACCCATCGGCTATCTGAAATTGGATAAATGAAGTTTACATTGAGTAGTTTCTGGAGCTCTTCTTTCACTATCTCCCTAAGATTTGGATTCATCCTTCTTTGAGGTTGTCTGATTGGTCTACTGTTTTCCTCAATATAGATATGATGGATGCAAGTCTTGGGATCAATACCTTTCATATCTGTATACTCCCATGCAAATGAAGTAGAATGTTTTCGCAAGATTTTGGTTAGTTCTTCCTGTTGTGACTTTTCCAAATTTTTGTTGATATTCAATGTTTTCCCTGGAAAAATCTCAATGGTAGAACTACCGAACTCTTCCATAGAGTAAAGAGACATTTGTCTTGATGATAAATATTCAATGTCAGAATCCAACTAAAATTGTGTGGGATCATATTCTGAAGATGTCTCAAAATTTTCTAATGTGTTCAGAATTTGACTATCCTCACTGATTTCAGAAATGGTAAAGACAAGTTGTATAGTGTCCTCATCATCGACCTATTCATTGTCTCCTACTTCGGTGATTGCTTTTGCTGGAGGATACAAACTGAATTTCTTTGTCAAATTACCATTAGAAATGTACATATCCCCAGATCTACAACTAATGAAAGCATTAGGTGTGGCTAGCCAAGGTCTTCCTAAGATAAGTGGGTACCCTCCTAGATTACTCTTGGGAGTCAAAATCATAAAATCTACTGGATATTCCAAAGAATCTAAGAAGACTGAAATATCTTCTAATACACCATCTGGTTTGATAATTGATCGATCTGCAAGTTGCAGTAAAGTAGGTGTAAAAAGAAGATTAGGAAGTTTTAGCTGTTCCATAGTCTGTCTACTCATAATGTTGATAGCAGCCCCTAGGTCAATCAATGTGTTTGGAATTTCTATCCCATTTATATGTGTCTTGACAATTAGACTACCTGGATCTACATACTTCTGCATGGTAATTTTTCCCATCATGATATCTGCAATTTTTCCTACCAAGTGGATTCTTCTTGTATCTCTTAGTTTCCTTCCTGGTCTTTTGAGACTCAACTCCTTTATTGTTTTTGCTAAAATAGGAATCTCTCTAATGGCTTGTAGTAAGGGAATCTTGATACAGACATTCTTTAATTCATCTAGAAAATCATAGTTACGCAACAAGATTTGTTTTCCACCCCTTTATCAATTTGTAATCTTTCAAGGAAAGGAGGTGTGGATGAAGATGCAGGTTGCTCAACTATAAGAGTTGTGGGGGTTGACTTTTCTTTCTCTTTTTGAGTATTTTAGTTTTGAAGAGATGCTCCCTCAGAACCTTTATTGACTTTAAGAGAGTCCTCCTTAGAGGTATCTTGCTCTTGGACATCTATAGAAGGTTTTTCTAAAACTCTACCAGATCTAAGTTGTACATCATTGAGAGGAACAATCATATAGGTAGGAAATTGTTGTCCTTCTATCATGTAAGTATTCTGAGGGTTTTTATTGTTAGGATTTGGCAATGGTTGAGAGGGTATTTGATTTGTCTTTTGTTGAAATGGAAGCATGAGTTGAGGATTTGGATTTTGTTGAGGAGGTTGTCGTTGAGGAAATGGCAATGAAAGTTGTGGAATTTGATTTGGAAGTTATGGAGCTTGTTGATTTTGAAAAGATGGAGGATATTGATAAAATTGAGCAAATCTCCCATAAGGATTTTGCATTCCTTGTGCCTATGATTGATATGGATTTTGAGGTTGGGGCCAAGGTTGTTGCCAAGGGTTCCAATTTGGTGGGGGCTGAAATCCATGGGGTTGTTAAACCCTTGATTTTGTTGCCCCTGCCAAGGTCTTCTTGAAACAAAACAGAGAGATTCTACCGAATTTGGATCTTCTTGAAAGACAGCTTTGAGCCCATGAATTGAAGGACAATCCTTGGTCTCATGATTTTCTGAGCAAATTATACATGTTTCTACAACTTTTGCATCCAAGGGGCATTCCCTTAGAGCATGTTTCTTCCTACATTTCGAACAAAAGATGGCTAGTGCATCAGTTTCTGCTTTCTGCTTGTTTTGTATTTTAAGGGTGTCTAACTGTTCACTAAGGCTCCCTAGAATATCAGTTTTGAACTCATCAAGCATATTGCCAATCTCAGCCCTACTTATTGATCCAGTTGTAGATTTGTTTGCTGTAATAAGAGAAGGATCTCTAGGCCCTTTTCCAGTTTTAGATTTTCCCCTTGAGAGATAGACACATAGTTCTGCTATATCATGAAGTGGAAGTTGAGAAATATCTCCCTTTCCCATCATGTTTAAAATATCTATCCATTCATCTCTAATGGATTTTAATAGAAGGGCTTTCAAGGTCTCCTCATCTAAGTTACTCTTTTTTCTCTTTTTAGTTGTATTGAAATCTTTCAAGTAAATCCTTTCCAAGTTTTCATCTTCTTTTTGCACCATTTTGAATACCTCATCCTTGTGATTGGTGGGCATGCAATAGTCCAGGTATCTATCCAAAAATGTTTGTTTCATATCATTCCAAGTCCTAATAAATTGGGTGACTAATCCCATGAACCATTTCAAAGCAACTCCCTTCAATGTTGAAGGAAATAGTTTGAGTTTTTGAGAGTCTTCCATATAGTCATAGGTTCGGCACACGACTTCAAACTCAAATAGAAATGTTTCAGGATCCTCATTTCACAATCCATAAAAGTTGGGGAGGATAGATGGTGAGATGCTTTTCATTTTTGTGTGGGTTTCCTCATCAAATATAGGGAATCCAAACGAGTTGTCTCCTTCCCTATTTATTCCATTATTACCTCCACATCCACCATTGTTGCCTCCATTATTTCCTCCTCCTCTACCTCTACCTCCGAATCCATCTTCTACTTCCTCTGTCATGATAGTTTCTTCAGAGTCCTCTGGTTCTTCTATCAAGGGAGGATGAGAGGGAGTTTCTTCCTTTTCTTCTTCAGGTGATTCTACTTCTTTAATTACAATATGCTCTCCTGTAGAAGTAAAGAAAGGGTCTTCTTCTAAATGAGATTTGGTAGATGGTGTAGGAGAATCCTCTAATTCAGTTTCTCCTTGAATTCCAGGAATCTTAAGGCTAGGGGTAGATGCTAGTGAATCTTGTCTATGCCTTGAAGAATATGGAGTTGTGAAAATCAAACTCTTTGCTCTAGCTATAAACCTTCCCCTAGAATCTCTTGCTCTACGCATGTCATTTTTTTTTTTTTTTTAAGTTGGGCTAATAATTCTCTTTCTGATCTTCCAGGTCACACTAGGTGCAAGAAGAGAGCATACTTAAGAAATTATTGAACCAATAACTCTCTTTTCTGATCCTCCAGATCACACTAGGTGCAAGAGGAGAGCATACTTCAAGAAGTTATCAATTTTTCCCTTCTTTTTATTATTGTTTTTTTTTTTTTTAAGAAATTGGCTACCTAGTTACACTTCCCCGGCCACGGCGCTAAAATGTTTGGTCAATTTAGAGTGTCCTAAATTGCTGCATTTAATTGTCAATCTGAGATTCATAAGCTGACGAAGTGTGGCGCACTATATGTGCAAGATAACCTATCTCTTACTTTTTGTCTTCTTTTCTATTTGTTTTGGGGGTTTTTATCTTGGTTGGCTTCCTAATGTGAGAGGGAAATTATAAAAGATAAGTATGGATATAAATGTTCAAGGGAATGATGTCCTTTATAATGATTTCCCAAACTTCAAACTTCAAAAGGGGTTTAAAACATGCAATGACAAAATTAATTCCCAAAAGAAAATGAAAATGTGCCACTATACTAGTCAAACAAACAGTGAATTATTGATCATGAAACCCATTACCCTTGTTGTTGTCTAAATACAAAAGAAATTGTGCTCAAAGAAATCCAAGAATTGCGAGCAAAGTAAAGCTAAAATCAAATTACATCAACTCATATTCTGACCACTCACCATTAGTCTCGCTATGGCTTTCGGAGGTAATCATAAACAACTTGAGCAATCTGATATCTAATTTGCAGAAAAATAAACTAATATCAAATTACACACTCATACTTCAATCCCTAGCCATTAGTCTCGCTATGGCTTTCGGAGGTGATTGATAATGACATGAGTAATTTAATAGCTAATCTAACTAATAAAGCAAATGTACAAAAGTGAAATAAATAAAACAATGCTGGAATTAAAAACTAAGAAAAATAAATCAGCAGAAAGATAAGATTGTTTCCATGTCATTAGTCATTATGAAACTATGTGCAAATGCCCGGGCTGCCTACTGTAATCTGGAACAAAGACACTGATCAGTTAACAACATTATAAAAGCATGTAAAATTATGGACAAAAATAAAACATGAATACCACAAGCAATGCAATATATACACGTGAATGATTATGGCATAAGGAACGTAAAGAAATAAAGCATGAAAATATACAACAATAAACAAAACCTCGGTGTGTATAGGGGCCCTCTGCACAACCTCGGGCAGTCAGCTATCAACCACGAATTGAGCTTATAAACAGAGTCTTCTCATGTATTCAAAATGCAGTCATAACATAGAAATAAGGTCATGGCACAGTGGGCCATTAACAGTCAAAATTGCATTACAAAAACTAGCTACTATGCATATGAGAACGCATTATTTATAATAGAGGATGACATAACTACTTTCCTACAATTTGCGCTAATAAGAGACACGTGAACAACCACGTCCAGGAATCTAGCTTTATGGCTGCCGTGAAGATTAAATCTTTGGAGGGTGGCTGTTGGATTCAGCTTATGGAGCAGTCCACAAGTGTTGATATGTCTCCTGAGATTTAGGAACGGCCACGCAAGTCTTCTCATGGTGATAAACGGAGTTCTGTCACCGTAGGACTCTTAGGTTGACCACCACTTGACTACCTTTGACCATGGCCTCTTTTGATGAATTCGACTCAGCCAATAGGACTTGGTCCATGTCCACATCGTTTTCAACTTGCCCATGTGGCTCAATTTTCCTGAAGACACCTGCAATATAGACTTTAACAAAACAGCTGCGGAAAGTTGAGCTAGCTGCGGAAAATGACAAGATTCCGCAGCTGATAAGAAAAAATCTAGTTCAAACAGCAACACAAAGACATAGTCAAGAAACCACTTTAAATGCTCTTTTATAACTAATATGCAATGATACAGATGACTTAGGAGGTTCAGATGAATGGAGAGAAGCTAGAAAAAGGTGTAGGAAAGATGTAAGTTTGGAACTCAACAGTACTGTGAAGTGTAGGAGGTATGGACACCCTCTTTACTTGTGCATGATATTGAAAAAGTATTATAATGTCATGAATAATAACTATTATGAGTTTTGCGCGTCCACAACTCACCACACTGACCAGTGTAGAGTGCTAGATGCAGTAGCGGATTGATTAGACCGCTCAACCTTTCGAGTCAACAAGACTGCTCGAGGCAGCGAGGAGGAGGAGGAACGAGGGGAGAAAGGGTAGGGGGCAAGGTTCCTGTTTGTTGTTACAATTGTGACCAAGAGGGACATGTTGCGTAGGAATGCCTTACCAAGGAGACCCTGGTGCTCTTAGTGTAGGGCCAATTCCCATATGACGGAAGATTGCCCGGTGTTGATCGCAAGATGGGAGGAGCGGAACAGACAACGAGGAGCAAATTTGATCAATGTAGAGCCCAGGATCATAGAGGTAGCCCCGCTATCCAACATTAACATAGTTACACGTGGTGGAAAGAAGACTGGAGCTGAACAAAGCACTCTAGACCAACTCACAATCATCCGAGTAGCCTCCCCAAAGCAACCATATAACTTCAAGCAGCAGAAACAGTGCTACACAGAGGCAACAAATTGTTTGACAATCTGACTAAAGGCACGGGACTATCAAAAGGGAAGACAGAGTCTCATAAAGGCAAGATTTCAGACCTTCCAAAATCCACCATTGTCAAACCTATTGAGGAATGGTTCAGGCTATTCCTGCATATTTTCAACGATGATCAGATGTTGGGGAAACTACGGAGAAGCCTAAGGGTAGCCATATCGGAGGAAGAAGCTGAAAGGGGGACAATCTCTACCAACTTTCCCAAAAGGCACCCCAGAAGAGTAAGGAGAAATAAGAAGAGAACAAGTAGGGAATTCAGAATCGATGCTCAAATTGTAGGATTTCATATCAAGGACACTATGTTAGATCTGGGCTCTGATGTCAACATCTTACTAAGAAAGACATGGGAAGCACTGGGGAAACCTCAGCTAACATTCTCACCAATCCAGTTGTGGATGGAAAATCAGTATGGTATGCTTCCAATTGGGAGACTAGAGGATGTGGAGGTAGATGTAGCAGGAGTAAAAACACATGTATTTCGAAGTGATCGATATTATGGGAGATAAGGATCCCTACCTATCACTGCTAGGAATCGACTAGGCCTATGAAAATTATGCCATCATAGATCTGAAGGAGGAGCTAATGATCTTTGAAGTAGAAGGAGTAAGAGTGATTCAGCCGCTAGACCCATATCAGGGGCCCATATTCACAAAACCAGTAGATGACAAAGAAGATTCAGGGATGTTAGATCAACTCTACAAATTAACGGAGGGTAAGAGAGAAGATTACATAAACCAAATAGCTAAAGGATTGGTTAGCTAAAGGAGTATCTAGATCTCTGAGGTTGGTTCAAAAGCTGCATGGGATGATTGGAAGTGAGGCAGATATGAATTCAACACCAGACATTGCGCTACAGTATGTCGCATCAATTGGATTGGAATGAAGGTAAGAGACTTTCCGATGTTCAATGGTATAAAATCCGTAGATTTATTCCTCAACAAGGTTGATGTAACTATGAGGGAAGAAAATAGAATACCATTATTAAATGCTACACTGCAAGAGACCCCAACATGATGGTGGGGGGTCCACGCAACTACCTCTAAGACTGGGAAAGAATCAACAAAGAAATGAAAGAAACATTCAAACAGGCAGGGGAATACTCGCATGAGTTTGCAAAGTACAGATGGGATTATGGTCCCCGACAACACTTGGAAAGTTGTAAGGACATATGGAATCAAGAGGGGTTTCCAAAATAACTATGGGTGCATGGGTTCATACACACATTGGGTACATTTCCTAAATCCTGGTATGTACACGAATAAATGAGGTAGACGGGAGATTAGGATACTCTAGCCAAACAATTTGTTAGTAGTTTCTCTTTCAAGGATAGTGATAGAAGGTTGACCGAGGCATTGTACGTTATTAAGTGGATTCTACTCACATCAGGCTAGTTATGGGATGGATGTATAGACCATAGAACTTTACAGTACTTCTATGAGTCAAGGTATCTAGAGGAAATAGGTTGTGGGAAGGTGAACAAAGAATCAGATGAGGACAACCAAGAGGGGTTACGTCACCTGACATTCCATGAGACCGAAAGGGAGAGAGATATACAGGAGGGACCTATAATTGATGCTCTGCACTTACTCCTAGTGAAATTGCAGAAGCACAACATTGGCACGGATGACAAACCTAAGCTACCATCGATTGGAGACTATTCGGATGAACAAATAGCAAAATAAATATTTCATCTCCTAAGAGAGTATCGGGATCTATTCCCCTCATCAGTTGTGGAGCTAAAAGGGATTAAGGGAGACATAGGGGAAATGAAAATTGTACTGAAACCTGATGCAAATCCAGTGAAGCACAGACCATACAGGTTGAACCCAAGAGTCAAAGAGAACGTAAAGAAAGAGATAGACAAGATTCTAGAGGCGGGACTTATTTTTCTAGTAGACGAGGTAGAATGGGTTAGTCTGATAGGGATGCAGAACAAAAATGATGCTACAGAGACAAGGGTCTGCATGGACTATCGCAGCCTTAACAATGCTTGTGTACATGACCCATTCCCAACACCATTCAGTAATGAGGTCCTAGACAATGTAGCAGGGAACGAAGCATATTCCTTCACAGATGGGTTCTTGAGCTACCACCAGGTTAGAATCGTCGAAGAATATAAGAATAAGATCACCTTCACTACAGAATGGGGATCATATGCCTATCATGTTATGCCATTCGGCCTTAAGAATGTGCTTGCAGTATTTTCGAGAATTGTGATTGCAGCCTTCAACGACTACATCCACAGGTTCTTGGAGGTATACATGGATGACTAAATAGTATACATCCTGTTGAAGAAACGTTCAAGCCTACTTAGGATAATGTTTGATCACTGCAGACAACTACAGATATCCTTGAACCTAAATAAATGCATATTTGTGATCCCATTGGAACACTTCTGGGCCACATTGTGTGCAAACACGAGGTATGCATAGATCCTGCCAATGTTGCGGCAATAGTCAACATTGACCCTCAGTCAACGTCAAGCATCTCAGATCGACATTGGGGCACATCGGGTACTACCGAAGATTCATCCGCAACTACGCCTCCATCACTGTACCAATGGAGAAGTTGCTAAGGAAGGTGGAAGCATTTGAGTGGTCTTAGGAGTCTCAAGTTGCGCTAAACATATTGAAGGAGAGGCTAGTAAGTGCACCGATTCTAGTCTATCCCAATTGGAATAAGAAATTCTATGTCCATATTGATGCATCTGATATTGCTCTAGGGGAAGTGTTGGCTTAGCCAAGGGAAGGGATCCTTAACCATCTGATCTACTTTTCTAGCAGGAAGTTATATACTACCAAAAAGAATTACACCATGATGGAGAGGGAGGCACCAACTATGGTCTACTCTCTTAAAAAAATTAGACATTTTTTCTTGGGGGTTTGTTTAAGTTCTTTACTGACCACTCCACATTGAAATACTTGGAAAGAAAACCTGTGCTCACGGGGGGAATTTGCATATGGTTGCTACTATTTCAGAACTTTACTTTCGAGGTAATTGTCAAGCTGGGCTAATTGAATGTGGGACCTGATCATCTTTCAAGGTTGGAGTCAGCAAAATGTGGAGGTTCCCTGGATGACCAGCTGCCCGATGTTGATTTATTCAGAGATGAAGCAATATCGTATTACCTAGAAGAAATCGCAACTTTCCTATCTACAGGGAAATGTCTGGATGAATACATGGCTACGCAAAGATGACAAATGGTCGTGCGAGCAATCGATTATCAATTAATTGCAGGTCGCCTATACAAACTGAGCTTGGATCACGTGTTGCAGTAGTGTGTCCTTCACCATGAACAACATGATGTGTTATGGGAGTTCCATTCAGGAGTTGCGGGTGGCCACGTAGGAGGGAAAGCCACTACATGGAAGGTGTTGTAGGCAGGGTTATGGTGGCCAATATTCTATAAAGATGCCAAAGAATATGCCAAAGGATGTGATGTGTTCCATATGGTTTGGAAGCCATCACATTATGGCAAACTCCCATTACATTCAGTACGTGCCTTACAGATATTTGAAAAATGGGTAGTTGATTTCATCAGGCCAATCAATCTGTCGGGGCGTCACACTCAAACCAAGTACATAATTACAACAATGGAATATCTCACCAAATGGGCCGAAGCAACACCAGTGAAGGAATTCATAGTAGATACAGTCGTAAGTTTTATATTTTAGAATATCATCTCACGATTTGGGTGCCCCAGAAGCCTGACCAACGACCAAGGAACTCATTTCATCAATGAAATAGTTGCTTCTCTACGACAAAACTTCATGATACAACATCACAAGAGCAAAACATATCACCCATAGGCCAATGGAACTATGGAATAATTCAAAAAATTACTGGAAAAAATATTAACTAAGGTATGCTCAGCTAATAGATATAATTGGGATGAGAGGGTTTTAGCAACACTATGGGCATACCGCACAATGGTGAAGAGACTACACAATCAGACACCCTTCCAACTGGTGTATGGACGAGAAGTTGTGGTGCTAGTAGAGTTTGTAACTCCAAGCATATTTATCTCCTAGGCCACTAAAATGAAAGAGGAGGCATCACTCTAGAAGCGATTGGATGAACTATTGGAACTAGATGAAGCAAAGTTCCAAGCAGATTTTCACCAATCGTTCAAGAAGAGAAGGCAGAAAGTGTGGCATGACAGACACATCAAGAATGACAGTAAGTTCTAGAAGTTTCCAGGCAAGCTACAGATGCACTGGTTAGGCCCATTCATAGTTGCGGAAATTAAGGAGTCTGGAGCTGTTAAGATCGCACAACTAGATGGAGTACTGTTACTAGGTTGGGTGAATGTCTCATGCCTGAAACCCTTCCACACATCAAATATTGTTATTCAAAATTGATTGGATCTCTGAAAGGGGATCATAGGTAGGATTAGGAGAAGTTAGTAGGAGTCATTTAGTGGAGTCGTCATTTACTGCGTCAAGTACTTAGTTTTAGTGATTTCTTAGTCTTCAACCTACAATGATCAGTCAATCGTCAAAATATTTCCAATAAGAATCTAGGACGTTAGTTCAGTTGCGGCTTCAACGTTGCCACACCGCAACTATTTGTGGTCGGGGGGGTGGGGGTAAGTCACACATGCTAGGATTCCTTCCGTAATAATTAGACAATAATACCAATGTCAGCCCGAATTTTCGTAAAATCTTTCCCATTATAGAAAAAAAAAAAAAAATCCTAAAACATCTTCTATTATGATACCATAATTACCCATCAAATCCACCTTTCCTTTTTTAGAAGTGCGTCATCCAAGTCAAGTCCAGCTCAGTCGACAACGGATTAACATGTTCGGGTCTGCATAGGGAAAGTTGTTTTAGTAATTTAACGAGTCTCGTCACAAACGTCGTGTCGAGCTGGTCTACTTATTTTGCATGGAAATGATGAATTTCTCATAGTCTAAAGCTAAGGTGATAGATTTGCTCCAATTGTAGTCCAATTCTTTGTGCTATCGTTCAAGAATTTGTTATCAACCACCGGTGATTTCAGTCTATCGGCGACGTTCGAGCATGACAAAGGCAATTCTTTCCGTTCCTGAGGTCAGGTGGAATAAAATAATTTTAGTTATAGAGACGGTCTATGGAAAATATGATAAAGCCATGCTCATCAATATGATTTGTCAAATTATTTTCAATTCTCAATCGTGAAGTGGGAATTATATATAGATATAGTCACAAAGGAGGATGGGACAACAACAATCAAGGTCAATCATGACTACAGAGTAATTCAGTGGTCCACACTGTTACACTTGAGGAGTTTTCCTATGTTTGGCATGAATCTTGTAGCCAACTTGTTGGGGCCTTCATTTGGAGAAGAAGACCAAGAAGAATCAGCAACATCATAGCAAGAAGCAACAACAACAACGCCAAGGGAAGCACCTGCAGCAATGATCACAGAGGCATCGACAGAAATGTCAATAGCACCAAGGGAAGATTGACTTGGGGACAAGTCAATGGACTCTGGTCGGGGTCTGTTGGGGACTTCGTTTTTAGATTTTGTGGAAAGATAAGCCAATGACAGGTGGATGAGGTGACCATTGGGGAGTTACGGAGTTGACATCTAAGGGAAGACTAGAATAAGCAGGGATAACCGAGTGAGGAAAGAGCAAAGGCAATCAAGAATGAAGGAATTCGAGAAAAAGGAAAGCAAAAATGGCAATCCGGGTAGATGGCATGAGATAAAAAGAAAAAGAAAGAGCAAAGGAGGGGTTGTTGCTAGTCAGTAGATCAAGTCTGTAATAGTTTTAGTCTTCCTGTGTTGCGGGGTAATGTGAAAGACTCCATGATCCTGTTTATACAAGTTTATGCTGGTTGTGTGTTTTCTACTATTAATGATCAGGCCTTGAGCCTTATGTACTGAGAGATGTTATGTTAATGGAGAAAACTGTTTCAAAACCACCTTATGTATTTGAGCATTGTGTTAACCATTTAAAATTTTATGAATGCATCTGCTTAGATAGTTTCTAGATATAGTATGATTAGATCGTTGTGTTCTGGTTAGTTTGTATGTTAAGCTACCATATTTTTCTCTCTGTTGGTTGATATGATTCCCCTGGTACCTAATTCCACCCTCATCGAACTCAAGTCACGACACACCTCAGGTAAGACTCCTTGCCCTCCTAGGGTAAGGTGAAAACATCGGCATTTACTCTAGACTACAATAGAGTCTTGTTGGCCCCTTGTGCCTGAACCCAGGGTCTCAACCCTACTATCCTTTTTGTGCCAACAACATGAGCCTTTTGAAATGATAACAAAGATTATTTCCAATGCTAGGTTTTCTTTTATAAATGCTTTCACGCTTTTTAACCTACCATGATTCAGTATAATTTTTAACTATTTTGGTGGTTAATAAAAGAATGGAAAATATGAATCATTTCCTCTGTAATATAGTTGATAGAGTTTGAACACAAATTCTATCATTGGTTGTCTTACACCGAGAAATGAATTTATCTCAAAGAACAAAAGTTACTAATAATGAAGTTAGGAAGACCTACAATCCCTTACCATTTCACATGCCCATCGAATGAAAAAAAAGTGAACTAAATTTGGTTATATTGTATATTTATTGTTGCAACAACATAGCCACCTCCCTTCTCTCAAATAATAATCTAGGAAAAGATGGTTCTGGCTCAATGGTCGAACATATGTGAAGACAAATCCAACAAAAGTGTCAACGACGAATTTGTAAATGTCAATTTGTTAATTTGTTTTCAGATAGGGGATGCACTAACATCAAATGTGAGGGTGTTATGTATGAGGATTATAACATGCAAAGACAAATTTAAAATCCGATGACATCAGTATTTAAACATTACTCAACAACATGACCTTGTTTAAATTTATCGTTGTCACCAAAATCACTGTGAACACTTCAGGGATCAAGGCCTGCAATAAAAATCTAAGCCAAAAGACGAAAATCTGGATTGTGAATGAGTTTGGGACTAAACTTCTCCGCCGAACCATAGTGTTTACGGGAAAACTAGTGTCCATTCAGAGCTACTAGTCCCACTAAGACAAGTAGCTATCTTCGAAACAAATAATTTAAAGTCACTTGTGTTTTCCTTTATGAGAGATAGATGAGAGAGAAGCAGAGAGTACCAACCTCAATCTTTCGCTTGGTTCCTTACTTGTTTCCTCTCTCCCTTGATAGAGCTTTCGCCACTCCTTTCTCACTTTTCCTGCTTCAAATAACACCTGTAAAGTCAAAGCAGCAAAATACCATCAAAGCATAGAGATCTATAACCATAAACAATGTAGAATCAGATGTACATTAACCATACAAATGCATACACAAATACAATATTCACAAATATACAAGTATATGGAGGAAAACTCAAATAGCTTTATTAATAGAAGTAGTAGAAGAGAGGATTACAAACCAACTATCTGATCCAACGCCATCCTCCTAGCATGAAAACCCTCTTCACCTCATGAAAAGCTAGATCACCCAACAATACAATGTTTCACAGAGAAACCAACAACACTTCCTTACAAAATACAAAATTCCAGCCTTTGGATCTCTAGGATGAGGGATCCATATATAGATATTTGCAGGTGGGTGAGTCAACTTCTGGGGTTTTGATTAGTGTCATTTCACTGATAGTTCTTGATTCCACTTGGAGATTTCATGATCTCTTACTCATCCCTAGGTGAATTCAGAGAGGCAAGTGTCATATGAGCAGTTTCTAGAAGATTCTCTTGGTTTCAACCTAGCAAACTGCCTCTGCCATTTGTCTGCTCTCGCTCATCGCACCCTACATAAGGGATTTTTAGTATGCATCGCACCATTTGTGTGCTGCAAGTGAGATGCATCGCACCCTTAGCATGGAGCAGTTTGTATGGTCCAGTTTTGACCAGTTCTGAGCAGTTTTTAGGGAGAAATTCTGGGAAATGATGTAATCAGTCGACCTTCATCCTTTAGGGTATGAAACAACACTTTTAGGGGTTTAGAAGCTGTTGGTTTATGGACATATGTGATTTGGGTTGCAATGCCCAAATATGTCTATAACACATATATTGGCCTGCACCGAAATGTGTTTTTTCTTGCAACCCAGACACCCCCATGTCAGGTTCCAATGCATGAGGAGACTATTCAAAGGAGTCGAAAACCAATCTACCTATTAATGTAGAATCAACCCCCTTCTCCTACATGTGTTCTCCTACGTTACTCTAGATAGTGTGATGTTCCCTGCTCCTGCGTGTGTTCTCTTTCATTGCTTTAAACAACATGATGTTCTTCTAATTGTTAGATCCATGTTATTGCATGCTAATAAATTTTGCCTCCTAAGATGTATTCCCTTTACTTCCCCCGCTCCTTAGCATCACTCAAGTATGCTTACAAAAATATTTTCCCCTTCCTGTTGGTTTCCAATTGGGCCCAAAACAAGTGAGGCAATCAAATCCTTCCTAGTTTTCCATCATATTCCAAATTTTTTTGGTAGTTATCCTTTTCGTTGTTTACTAACTTGTGCAAGCTTGCCAAGTCTTGCAAGGCAATCCCTATGATGCCACCTTCCCCTTGCTTTTCATTTGTCCCCATGCAAAGTCCTCCTTGGCCTTAGAACCCCTATCCCTAGTTCAGTCAGTTTACAATGTTTAATTTAGTGGGATATGTAACTAGGCTATTACACAGATATAACATATAAAATGTTAGAATATGTCAATTTGAATGATTATGTTCAAAGAAACTCTAAATTTAGTAAAATAGGTATATCCCACATTCATCATAGACTTAAATACCCTTGTAATAATTTATTATATAAAGAGTTCAAATTACATTATCCCACATGCAATATGGGGATGCAATTTCTCAATTCCTCTTGGTATATAATAGAGGTTAGGGAGTTGCATAAGTCACACAAGAAAATATATGGTAGGTCCTATAATTGTGAAGTGTTGAACCATTTGTGGTGGTGTTCTTTATACGATTGCAGATTTATGAAGATAGTAAACACAATATTACGTTCCCAGGAATGTTTCCCCAATTGAGGGCTTACCATGTAATATGGTGTGTCCTCTCATTTTTGTTGTCTCCTTTCTCTATTAATTAGATGTTGTTATGATGGATAGGAGGTTAAATTAGTAAAGTTAGGTTTTTTTTATGTTTCTACATATTTTCAATATTCTCACATGGTATTTGACAGGTGCTTAAATTGGCTGTTGGAAATAATACTGAGAGGGGGGGTGAATCAGTATTATCTAGTTCTTTTAATAAACCTTCCTTAATTACAATTTGAATTATTTTTGCATGTCAGTACCATAAAATAATGAGCATGAACAAAGAAAACAGATAGTCACACCAAAGAACAACAGATGTAAGGTGGAAACCCAATGTGGGTGAAAACCACCTGCTGCAATATGTCTCTATCTTCTTTCAATTAGAAACTTCTTTTACAATGATTTTGTACTGGTGCAGTCCTTTACTAGTACGTAGGCTGCAACCTGCAGAGAGCTTCAACTCTCTCTCGTTTTCCAGTCTCTCCTGGAAGGGAGCTACAACCCCCTACTTCTTTTCTTTCAAGGACCACTTTTCATAAATTTTAAAACTGGATCCATAAACATCAAGAGATCATCAAGTACAAGAAAATCACCCAGTCAACTACAGTAAACAGATCAACAGTAACAGTAAACTAGAACCAGAACACCTTATCAATCAGAAAACATTCAGCCAACAAAAGGTCTTAAGACAGATACGCAGTTTTTCTTTCTCTGGTCTGCGTGCGTACGCACTTCACCTTCTGCTCCCCTGCATATACCCGCAGAGACCCTTCTGCTTCACTGCGTACCCACGCACTGTTTCTTCAACCAAGCTGTGTACTATTACTACAAACACGCACCCACTGATACTATCGCGCCGCGTACTGCTACTGTAGCCACGCACCCACAGATGCTATCGCGCCGCGTACCTACGCACCTGCAGCTTCTGAAGCGCCGCGTACTTTCCCTGTGCCTACGCACCTGAACCTCTGTCGCGCTGCGTACCCACGCATTGTGCCTTCTTCTGTTCTGTGTACCCACGCACTTCTCCTTCTTCTTCTCTGCGTACCCACGCACTTGCACCGTTAATATCCTGCGTACCCCTAATTAGGGCCGAACTGGTAGTCCCCCAGTGTGCCATCGATAGTCAAATGCCCAGATCTGATCATACGCTTAAGAGATCACCCTTCATAGGTTCGCCTTTGACTTCTCTTTTATATAGATCAAGCTTTTTAAACAATAACCCAATATTTCCAATCTTAAGATATTCAATTTGCAAAAGATACTTAGCCAAGTGATCTCCTTTGCTTTATATAGGCAAGCTCTTCCTAAAAACATGATCAATACCATAGATAACCAATACAAGGGGCCCAAAAACAAAGGGCTCAATAATAATAATATAAAGTAATACCACGGGCCAAAACCATAGAATCAAGAACGGCGGGCTAAATACCACGAGCCAAATATAAGAGAACCCCACATGAGCGCGCTTTACTACCTTGAAGTGTGTGCATTGGGGTCCGCACCTACTGAACGGGTAACCTGCAGGTATGACCGCACCTCTTGTATGGGTAAAATGCGGGTCCACACCTTTTGAACCATTCACCTGCGTGCCTCTTAATTTCCATCATTTTGAGAGCCTGAACACTTGAGTGAGTTTCCATCAAGTACAACACCTGTATCATAGAGCCATACCAGAATCATAATGCCAACAATCTCCCCCTTTGGACTTGATGGCAACCTCAAGATCCTCAACGTCATTCTCCCCCTTTGACATCAAGGGCAAAGGGTTATGCTCCCCCTAAGAACATGCTCCCCCTGACTATAAACCAGATCTGCAAAGAGAAAACAAAATCCACCAAACACCATAAACAATCATGAAAGAGATAGAGACATATTGCAGCCATGTATTAGATCAGCATCCATGTTCTCCTTTTGTGCTCCCATAATGCCAACAATGCATTATATGTGCTCCCCCTGAACCTGTGTCATTGATCTACAATCAATCCATAAACCAACAAATGTACGCGTATACCACGTATAAACCTCATGTACAACCAACAGATGAGATTCAACAACAAGATGATGCATCAACAACCCCCAGCTTTTGCCTGAGGTATTCAAAGGTCTCCCTGGGCAATGGTTTAGTGATTATATCAGCAACTTGTTCCTTAGAATAAACATACTCCAACTTGACCTTTTGTTCAAGCACTTATTCTCAAAGAAAATGATACTTGATCGGTATGCGCTTGGTCTTTGAATGCATAACTGGGTTCTTTGAAATGCTGATTGCACTTGTATTATCAAATAAAATGGAGATAGGTGGCGTACAAGTGATTTGGAAATCCTGCAATGTCTGCATCATCCAAAGAAGTTGAGTGCAGCAAGATGCAGCAGCAACATATTCTACTTCAGCTGTAGACAAGGCAATCGAACTCTATTTCTTGCTGAACCAAGATACTAATCTGGAACCCATAAAGAATGCAC